>JAHUTJ010042589.1:0-17776 GCA_036250325.1 Characodon lateralis | reverse complement strand
CCATCCTGGATGAGCTGCACTACCTGAGCCACTTGTGTGGGTTGTAGAGTCCGTCTCATGCTACCACGAGTGTGAAAGCACCACCAACATTCAAAAGTGACCAAAACATCAGCCAGAAAGCAGAGGTTCTGGGTATTTTCTGTATTAGGTGAACTTCTCACACAGATGGTTCTCAGATGTTTTGTCTGAGTGAGTCTGTCCATATAAATGCTCTGGGTGTTTTACCCTTTTTTAATGGACTAGCTCCTGTCTTATGTGGGGAATTATCATCAGTTCATGATTGCCTTTTTCCGTCTTTCAGTTTACAGACATTGCTCTGCGTTACCATTCCTGCGACCGCTCCAGCTCAGACGACCGCTTCCCTTCTTTCACATCGCTGTGCTGCCAGTCCGTTCCTCTTCCAGAGTCCAGAACAAGTGTGTGTGAAGTTTGCCTCGAGCTGTCCGGGCCAAGCCTCCCCAGCTCCTCAGCACGCTGCTCATTGCCTTCCATTTTACAAGAAGGAGACCGATCTGGGACTCATCTTGAACACTGCTGCCTTCACCAGCTACCTTCTCCCATATCCATAAAGACTGCAACCTCTGAGGGCTGTCGTCATTTTGTGAACAGCTACAGTCCCTTTACTCAGTTCAGTGCCTGCTGTAAAACAGTAGAACCTCAGCTTAATGAATCTAAAGCCAAAGAAGAGCCGGAACCTCCTCCCCCTCCCTCCATCCCTCCATCCTCTGCTCCCAAGCAGGAGGAAGACGGCATCACAGGGCTAAATTGTCGAACTAACAGGACTCTCAGGTTTTATGTGCTGGATGTTGGTCTCAGCTGGCCTCTGGCAGAGCGGCTCGGAGCGTCGAGCCACAGAAACCCGTCCCTACACCAAGAGGCTTCTGCAGGAGGCGACAGGAGCTGTGATGGGTCGTTTGTGGCTCTCGTGCACCTGAAGGACGAGGTTCATTATGTTCTTCATCGCAGCCCAGCCGCCACACTGACAGAGTCTTTGGGTAAGGCTGATTATTAGTTTTTAATATCTTCTTAAATCATGTAATGAAATGTAAAGCAATACGTTTCTTGAGGAGACTCAATTATCCTGAATTATTCTTATTCTATTGTTTTAAACTAAAGGAATATTTACAACTTTGACTGAAATCCAATAAATTTCTTCTTTATAGTTATTTTTTAAGCCCTTTTCTTGAGATGCCTCGAACCAAAATGTGCCGACTGCACATCTGATTTTGTTTTTATTGACCAGAGCAATTGCCTTATTTATTTATTTTGTGGTACTAGTGGCCTTTATTTTGTAAGCTGACCAACAGGAAATGGGATGGAGAGAAAGAGAGAGGGGAAGAGATGCAGCAAAGGTCAACGGGGCTGGGACTCGAACCTGCGAAGGCTGCGTTGAGGACTGTAGCCTCAGTATATGAGTTGCGCCACCGATGCGCCCCACTGCATTGTTCTTAATCTTTGAGTTTCCCTGCTGACATAGAAAAGTACGGTTATTTGTAGCAAATAATCAGCTCCTCACTCATGCCATTAATCCCATCCAGCTGCTTGGCCTTGCAGGGTCGCAGGGGGCTGGTACCTATCTCCAGCGGTCATTAGGCAAGAAGAGGGGTGCACCCTGGACAGGTTGCCAGTCTATCACAGGGGAACACAGAGACACACAGGATAGACAACCATACACACACACCTGAGAGCAACCGGTTTACCCCACAGTGATGTTGTTGGACTGTAGCTGGAGAGAACCCACGCGTGCAAGACAAGAGTGAGAGAGACCCCGGGCCGGGATTTGAACCCAGCACCAGATTTAGAAATGAGGACCCATAACTACCAGAAACGTCTCTGATCAGTGTCTGCTTCACAACTTTTGGTAAATTCCTGATTATAAATCAGGATGTTTGCCGATTTCAACTCAAACTGCTTCTAACATTTTATGCTACAGTATATTTAGTATCTGTGATGCAATGATCTTACAGCCTGTTCTGCCAGCAGCACATTAGGGTCTCGCTATTGAGTCTAAGGTGGTAGTCTGCAGGATGCATCAGTATGTGACTAAAACAACCTCTGACTCACTGAAAGGTTCAGACCAGAGTCAGCTTTACTTATTTTTTATTTTTTTATCCAAGTTCAAAATCTTATAGCTGCTGGAACGGCTGCAGCTTTAGGGTCCTGTTTTGGCTTTGTCTGATTTAGACTGAGATTCTGCTGATTTTCAGACAGAATTTTACAATATTACTTTGTTGTACAACATTATTTTCCTTGTTAAAGTATACAAAATAATTGTATGCTTTTTGATCACCCGACTGTTTGATTTTTCACTCTAATACTTGACTGAATACTGTGGAGATGTTCTCAGGTTGTTTTTATCAATACATTTTAATACTACTTTTTATTTATTTATTTCTTTTTTTGCTAAGACCAAATGTGTATTTGTGTATTTCCCAACAAAGAGGCGTTCATCAGGAACTTCAGCTCACCCTACAGCCATCTGCAGAGATATTTGGTTGGAGAGGATGACAGGAAGGGAGGTGAAGACGAAGCCAAGCATCTAGAGCAACAGCAGCAGAAGTGGCCTCCTCAGCGCCGCCTCATCACAGAGTTGACCACTTCCTCCTTCGTGGCCTCTATCATGGATCAGCAAATGGTGAGTAAAACACACATTGTATCTCTACACCTCAAATGATTTTATTCTTTGTACTTAAAATATATGTTAGTTGAGGGCGCCTAGACTGTCTGCAAACGTATGGATGATTCAGATCTGGATAACAATGAAAAAAAGTTGTACTGCAACTAATGATTGTTTTGCTAATCCATTAATCTGACTATTTGTTTGTTTAACTTAATAGAAGATTTTTTACAGTTTGAACCAGGTAAAGCTAAAGCTCTGCCACTCGAGGAGTTCTGGATAGAGCATATTTACAGACAAAGAATGTTTTTCATCTTAAATACAAATTATATATATTGTTTGTTACAGTTTTGGCCTAATTGCTGCTCTGAGTCGGTTGTTCTTTCAGCACATGGCATGTTTTATAGTCTGTATACTCCAGTTACCGATTTATTCAATTACTAAATTACTCGATGATTATTTCAATAACCGATTAATCCAATTGTTTCAGCCCTAATAAAGTTTGAAAAATACCAGTATTTTAAGACCTTATTCCCTGTCCCATTGTTTACAGGAGACTGTCAACAATGTCTGTTATTGTTTGGCATTGTCTGTCCATCCATTTGTCCATTTTTCTTGCAATCCATCCACACATATATCAATTTTCAATCCATCTGTCCATTCATCTGTTTTTTTCTTTCCATCTCTTCAGCTGTTCATTTGTCCATTCTCCCATATATCCATCCGTCCGACCGCCTGTCCATCTGTTCATCCGCCTGTTTGTCTGTCCACGCATTCGTCCATCCAGTCAGATGGACGAATGTCAGTCCATTTGTCTGTCCTTTCTTACTTTGGCATTTCTGCCATAAATTCATGGCGAACTCTTAGATTTTCATTTTTAACAACCTAAAATCAGGAGATTGAACTCGGTGGTGTTATTGGACTTTTTAAAATCTGAAATGTGTAGGAACCTTGATATTAGGAGGCACAATAACTGCAATTTTAAACTAGCTAAAACATAAAAATCAGTTTATCCCAAGATAAACTAGAATTTATTTTATTGGCTCTGAGGTGTTTATTTATTTTTTTTAAGTTTAAACTACGTAAAAATGATCAAATTACAGCAAACATGTAAGAAACTCTAAACGTGAAGCATTAACAAACTTCATGCATGTTTAAATGTGGGATCCGAACAACGTGAGGGACTTATTGAGCTTTCACTCAAGTTTTAAACGGTGATCTCAGAGCTGAAGTGCCCAAAGGTAATGTGAACTCGTTTGTTCCAGGATGTGCTGCTGTTCTACTACACTCAGTGGTGCGGGTTCTGCTCTGTCCTCAACCACGTCCTCGTCCAGCTGGCCAGACTGTTGCAGGGAAACGGCACCATCACCGTGGCCAGGTGCCCTTTTTCCCTCTCCAGCATAGTCAAATGCTCATTTCACATAGGAATGAAAACACTGTAAGGTCCCTGTTGTGTCTTCAGGGTGAATGTTGCTCGTAATGACCTTCCCTGGGAGTTCATGGTGGATCACGTCCCTTCGATCCTGCTGTTCCCTAGATACAGGTGAGGATATTTAGAGCTTCACACAGAAACTGCTCCTAATCACTGGCAAAGCAGTGTTTAACTTCTGTCGAGTGGGGGAGTAAATATTATCTTTGTTTCTGGTAATAAATCTCAGTATGTTTTCATAATTAATAGAATGTTGTGGAATTTGCATCAGTTTGTTCTGTTAGAGCAACACTTTGACTCGTTTTTTTGTGACATGTTTAATGTAATTACACTGGAATGTACAGTCATGAGAAAAGAAAGTACACCTTGTTTCACAGGGTTCCTGCGCAGTCTGGAAAACTCTGGAATTTGATTTCAGTTATTTTCCAGGTCTGGAAAAGTGTAGAAAGAGAGAGTAATCGTATGGAAGAATTGTATTAGTTTCAGTTTATTTTCGGTCCTGGTTTCGACTCCGGGCTGGGGGTCTTTCCGCATGGAGTTTGCATGTTCTCACCGGGTACTCCGGCTTCCTCCTGTTAGGTTAATTTGTCTCTCTAGATTGCCCTTAGGTGTGTGAATGAGTGTGAGCTTAGTTGTTTGTGTGTTGCCCTGCGATGGACTGACGGCCTGTCCAGGGTGAACCCTGCCTCTCGCCCATGGACTGCTGGAGATGGGCACCCAGGTCCCACTATGGAAGAAGTGGTAGAAAATGACTGACTGTTTATTTTCCAGTTTTTAGTCCCTCTTCCATTGTCTAAATGTTGTCTTTTTCTGTATTCTTTCTATCTTCCTTGTCTCTCTTTTTCCTTTCTTTTCTTCCTTGTGACCTCCTTCTTTCTTTCATTCTTTCTGTCCTTTCTTGAATTCATCCCTGTCCTACCTCTCTTCCTTTTGCCTTTCTTAATTCCTTCTTTGTGTTCTTTATTCTTTATTTCCTTCCTTGTATCTTTACTCTACTTTACTCTACTTTTCCTTTTCTTTTAATCACTGCCAAGTATAGAAATATCCTCCATCATCTTACAGTGAATCGTCATAAATGACTCTGGAAGAGTCTGGATTTTTCCATGAAAAATATGTAGGGAACCCTAAGTCTACCTCACAAGTACATCCCATAATACAACACCTCCAGCAGCAACACTTCTCTGTAGTTGTTTTCTGTGTTGTTCTGGAGGAGTCACTTTTATTTCCAGTGTTGTTGCAGTTCCTGAAAGTTTGATGCATTGGTTTCTGCACTCTTTTCCACAACCACACACTTTCCCATTCAATTTTGCTATCATTCAAAAGCAAGAACATTTATGAATACAAATTTTAGAATATTTGAAAAAATGAAGTAAAGTTTCCAGAAAGTCTTCCAAACTTCGCTGTGACCTGTCGGATAAACCTCAACAGCGGTTTTAATATGCACGTATGGACATAACTCTTTCAGTGGTGTGTGATAGCTGTTTGGACATGAATATTTTAATCACGTTTAATATGTGCAGTAAGTGAGGACGGCAGTCTTAATCGTGTTTTCTCAGCAGTTTTTAACCCTAGTCCAGACGGGATCTGGGTAATATTCCCAGCTCCTTTCTGATGCTCTGTCTGCTGTGTTCACACTCATGTTTCATCATTTTATATTCAGGTTCTGGTGTGTCGGCTCCTATATGACTTCTTGTGTTGTATGCTGAGATTCAATCTGGTGTGTTTACAGTTACTGTGTTTTTTCTTCATTAATATGCACCTTTGCTGCTGTACAGTTTGGCCACATGTCTTTACTTGGGTCTCATCTGTCCAGTGGACATTGTTCCAAAGTGCTTATAGTTGATTCAGATGTGTAGATGACAGACCTAAGTGGTGCTGCCACAATCCGATAGGAAAGAAGGTGTTCCAAACCAGGCAGGGTTGTATAATCTTTTTTTTTTTCATTTATATTTAACGCACTAGCTGAGGTCTGAAAAGTCTAAGATGGAACTAGGGTTTTTTGCAGTTTCTCTGTGCATTGAATAGTGTGACTTTTGGGTAAATTTGGGATATCCACTCCTGGGAAGATTGGTAGCTCTCATTAATGTTTTCCTGTCTTTCTCTCTGTAGCACTATTGTGTGTGTTTGTTGTTTGGAAGCCTTCTCCAGATTGTTGGCTTCAACAGTTGTTGCTCTTAGACCATTGCTGATGCCTTTTCTCCCTGGCATTGTGTTAGCACACACCTGTTTGCTACAGAGCAGGAAACTAACAAAACCCATGCTGTTAGAGGCTTATGATGCTTTTTATGTGAGCACCTGGCTGCCACTTTTCCTCTTACGTTTTCATGGAAGATCATAGGGTATACTTAGTTTTTTACCACAAACAGCTGTTATATTTTGCCTCTTTATTTAAGGAGTAAGTATTTTTACTTATTTTTTTAACGATGATTGCTTTTAGAGATGGGTAATGACTGAATTATTTTCTTGACGTGAAAAACAACGGAATTGAAACGAGGTGTACTTTATTTTTTCTCAATGATCTAACAACTTCTAGTTGAAAAATAAATAAATTCCGGCAGAGTCCTTGTGACCGTCTTTCTGTTTCTCTTTAAGGAAACCTCTTAGCGTGAAGTATCCTGACAACCTACCCATCACGTTACCAAACCTCCTCCGCTTCATCCTGCAGCACTCCGGCTCGCTGCATCACCGCAACAGGTCCTCCGTGGGAGCACAGGGATCTGGACCCGGCGGCGTCCTCCACTCAGAATTCCTGGCACTCCAGCGCGAAGTCCAAACACTGCATCACGCCCGCGAACATCTCTCGCAGCAGCTGGCGCAACTCTGGCGTGAGAACCGACAGCTTAAGATTAACATACGCAGCATTGAGCAGAGTCTGGAGAGGCAGGTGCAGGAGAAAAGCCAGGAGCTCGCCGAGGCGCTTGGGCGGCTGCAGCAGCTGGCGGACGCTTCTGAGACCCTGCTAAATGAGAACATGCTGCTCAAAGTCCTGCTGAGGGCGCTGAAGAACAGGACAGAAGCTGAAGAGCAGGCCGAGGTGGAGAGAGAAGAGACGGGACAGGAAAAAAGCCATCAAGCTCCCTGAGTCCAACTCTGCAGGCATGGTGGGCAGCGACTCAGGAGGAGGAAAGTGGGCTTAAAAATGAAGGAAAGACTGAACGTGGAGAGAAAAAAGCTGTGATTAGACTTTACAGTGCAGATAGAAGGGGAATATTTGCATTTGGAAAGAGGATGTCATGTAAAATCTTAATAAAGAAGGTTGTTGGTTTGTTGTTAACACTGAGACTAACCTGGAGTCCTAAAAGAGGACACACTCCAGAGTAAAGGAGTGAAAGGAGCCATTATAAAGTGCTTTAAATCGGGCCACTCATGGAAACAGACTGTTAGGAATTCAGTTCTGAAAAATCATTTTCATCATTTTTGATTCCTGTAAACTTTAATGACGGCAACAAAGTTCAACACTAGTAAACGGAGGAATAATTAAATGTGTGGAAACAGACAACAGGTTTGGCTGAGAGAGGAAATGATTCAACCAATCTGCTTGTTGTTTCTGATCAAACCGGTCCAACTGGGATGAAAACTCCAGCTGCTTCCATTCATTTTTCACAATAAAAGCAGCGCCATAAATAAAGACTGTTGTTTTATTAAAGGAGCTGTCTCAGTCATATTAACTGGGAAAGTGGAAGCTTTTGCTTTGGAAAAATTATCGGGGAAATAAGGAATTTCCTGAATGAAGGGCCTTTTTTTAAATACACCTATTCAGTATGGACTCACCTGCTGTCCAAGTATCAAATGTAAGATGTTTTACTTTTGTATCGGTTTGCGTTGGAGTGTGAACTGTTCATTTCCTTCGTGAAGAAATACGATCTAAAAAAAATCACAATTACAAATATGTATAATGTATTTTTTTACAAGTTTTCCTGCTTTTATTTTTGCATTTATTGCTGATCTAAATAGTCAAGCAATAAGATGCTTCCACGTTTCTACCCAATCATGTGGATGTTTTCTTAATTATTAGTGTAAATCTGCAGATTTTTGTTGCTTTTTACATGCAGATTACAGCTAAACCTTGTGGAAAAAGAGCAAATCACTAATTTCTTTTAGCAACACTTTTCAGTGAAGTGTTGCTGAATTTACCAGAAGGGGGAAACCCCTCGTCTGATCCTACAGTGAGAGAAAATTTCAGTTTTTTTATTCAGTTTGAATGGGGATATAATGGTGGGTTTACTACACTGATTTATTTTTAAAGAAATTGAGTCACAATGATGTAACTATTCAGGTATTCATAATAAGATGCTGCAGTTGTTTACATGTGAAATATTGCACCGATTTTTACTGATTAAACATCTTTCTGTCTTTCTTACTCTGCTGTTGTGCTTCATCTTGGATCGGGCATCTCTGAAGACGATTCTCACACCTCACCCATCAGTTTCTTAGAAGACTAAAATTAATTAAAATGTTACACTTTTTACTTGACTTATCTCACATTCATGAGTAGACAATAGACTGTAGGCTCAGCATGTTCTTGTTGGGTTACACATGGAAACATAGGCTCAATGGGATTAGACAATGATCAATGGAAAGAGACATTTATTTTTGTTTACAATCCCCAGGAAATGAGTTAACTGCCTTTCTTAGCCTCATGTTATTTTTACATTTATATAAAGAGTCTACAAAAGCATCCACCCATTTTCCATGCTTCTTCAGTACAGGGTTGCGGGGGATCTGGTGCCTATCTCTAGCATTCTACGGGTGAGAGGCAGGGTACATCCTGGACGGCTTGTCAGTCCATTAGAGGGCAACACAGAGACACACGGCACAAACAATCATGCAGAGTTGAACCCAGGACCTTCTTGCTGCAAGGCAGCCAACTGTGCCACGGTGCACTTTTTACATTCATGTAAATGTAAAAATTAAAACTCCTTTAAAGGCTGTAAAGTTAAGAAAAGTTAATCCCAGAATAAAACTACTATATACTCCAGATGAATTGTTCTTTCAGGCTTTTTTTTGTTTTGTTTAGCCTCCTGGAGAGACAGAACTCCAAAATAAACCTCCTGTTGTTGTTCTGGTTGGATCGGTGTTAGACCCAAGGTGTGAGACCTGCATTAAGAAGAGACACGGCTTCTCTACTTCACTAGTACTGATATGTATTCACATGCATCAAGATAAACAGTTTATCATAACATCTTCATAGTCATAAACATTGCATTTAGACAAGGGGTCTACAAGCTTTACAATATAACAGCCATTTTTGCCTTCAGTCAACTTATAATTTATGATGAATATCTACTATGGAAAATTTGTTGCCATTTTTTAGTAACACCATTTTATTAAAATGTTTAGGTTATAAAATAAAGAAAAGCATAACATATTTGCAAAAAAGAGGATGGATACATTTTCTTATAGGACTTTATTTGTGGAAAAGGGAAGATGTCCAACCTAATGACAAGAATAAAAAAATCTTAAAAAGTACTACTGGTACTTTTAGTATCATTCTGTTGTGGAAATTTGATGCATTATTCCATGAAAAGACTGAAAAACTACCAAAACCTACATTTGGTATTTTATCTCTATTTAAAAACATCTGTTGGCTCTTTATCATGTTTAGCCAAAGATGTTAAGAGTCACAGGTTGCACAGCCCTGATACTAGACAGTCTCAGAACTGTGGAACAAAAGATTATTAGTTCAATCTCCCGCCTTGATGAATGCCTTTTTGCCCAGACCAAGTCAGAATCATAAAGTGTTTACTTCTGAATACGTATTTTTGTGCATTTCTTGATACTTCCTAACAATTATGTGCTTCTTTGTGTTTTGAAGATTGTTCTAATGTAACAAAGACCTGTTTCTAGGATAAAGATTTCGGATGTTGATTAGGAAGGAGAAATAAGATGCCACGTCTAATTTGGATGAGCAAGGAACATGTGCTTCTAATTCCAGACTGAATATTGCAGCCTGTGTCTACTCTAAGGGTCACAGCTCTCAGAAACAGAGACCTTTTTGTGCCTGTTACACTAAGTCGATTATTTTACATCCCACAAACGCTAGCTGCAAACCTTTTTATTTGTTTCACAGTATAAAAATAAAATTCATGGTGAAATACAAATACTTAACATTTGTATAGAGACTGGGCAATGGATGCAATTTGAAAAAAGATAGAAAGGTTCAGTGAGTCTCAGTATTGTCTGTGTTCCTCCCGAGCATCTCGTGACCCCAATGAAGAAGAGGTGTGGCCCTGCAGATCATCATCTCTGTGGGATAACTGGCCACTCTGAAGTCAAATACCATCCCACACAGACTGTAAGTAGTACTTCGGAATAATATTTTACCATGTTATATTCGTATCACTTCCATTTATTTGCATAATGACCTTGGATCTGGACACACATGGAGACTGTTTACTGTTGTAAAATTAATGAGAGTGATTTCATTTTAAAATGTTTTACGAAGAGACACAGTTTCTCTGGTTTCTTCTCTTCTGTTGGCGACAGTTATGACATTTTTAAAGTTTTATATTTTTAGAGCCAGTTTTTACACTAACAAATGTTCACACTATACAGGAAAATGTCAAATATACAAGTGCCCGTTGGTGAGTCAATTCAATGGTTTTCTAAAAGTCTCAAAAAGATTTTTTTTCAACATCAATCATTTTTTTATATCTCTTTTTCTACTTAGTGACGGTCGGCCCTTTAGGAGACAATCCAGTTCAGATTGCCTGCCCAAAGTGCCATCAGACTGTCCTCTCCAAGGTGGAACATACTTCTGGATTACTCATCTACCTTTTCTGTGGAGGACTCTTCCTCTGTGGGTAAGAGAAACTTTACTGTTGCTTTGGTACTGAATGTTTTTGGAGGGGGTGGCCTTAATGTTGTATAATAATAGCTGACAGAGAAACCACTTGACCCTAAATGTTTAAGCAGCCTTAATATTAGCAGCAATTATTTAACAATAGTTTCCATCAGTGCCAATCTAGATTAGCCGACGGGTTACCCGATTTAAATAAACTCAAGAAAGATTCATTTTTCAGTGTTTCTCACAGAAAAGAAGTCAATAAGTGAATTTTCCCAACATTTGTACCTGTTTTCAAATTAACGAGCGCATATAATCAACCATATTTTTAAACTTACATTCATGTATATTAAAGATGCTTATAAAAGTAAAAACACAAAACCCATTAGAAAACCCATTATCTTTTTTGTTTCTGTTACCATTGTTCTGAAATCAAAGTATTACTTTTATGTAGACCAGTTTCACCAAAATACGTTGGTTGCAATCGTTGCTAAAGAATGAGGTAAGAGTGGGTGACATCATCCAAAATCTAACTTTCTCAAACCAATGCTTCTTACTCCTACAAATGTTACTCTTTGTAAACACCTTATACATCAAAATGTAGGCATTTGTGTGTAGTTTCAGAACGTGTGTTTGTCATTGATGCTGGATTTAGGATTTTCTGTCATTACATCCAGCTTGCACGGAACCCACAACTGGACTACCACTGAGTTATGTGCAAAATCCTCCCCGAAAAGCTCAAACTGAATCGTGGTTTTACATTTCCATATGTTGTAAAAGAAACAATGTAAAGACATCAACTGAGGCACATTTTGACTTTTTGAAACCTTACTGCCACATATAATTCAAAATGATTATTGGTACCATTTACCAGTTTCCCATGAAAGATATTTGTTGGAGACAAAAACATGCGTTTTTATCAGAAAGCTCTCTGGGCAGTTTTATCTTTAAATATGTAGAAACAAGTCCTTCCTGGTGTTATACTTTTAACTTTACATAAACAATTCATGAATAAAAACATCAACATTTTTATCTACTTTCACCATATTTAGCTTTATTTGCTCTAAGATTTTCATTTTTCTATGAATTCCCCCCCAGAGCGCATAGAAACACACTGCCATTTTCTTCAATTACAATCAGTGACCAAATTCCTAAAAATGGGATTGGACGCTTGTTCTCACGTTGTCATATATCCCAAATTAAACACTAGAGAAACAGTAATTCCCATGAGCGACCATCTTTCTTATACAATCAAGATTTTTTAAAATGATGCAGGTTTGTTTGATGCTTAGGCTTCATCTCTCAGCCAGGCAGCTTGATGACTGCAGAATATTTGCTGCTTTTTGCCTAAAAATTCAGATGCAGTGGTTGATTGGTCAGATCAGGCTGATGAAACATTGTGTTTGTTTTTATATTTTTTAGAACTTTTTTACACATACTGTACATCTTCAGTGCCTGAGGAGCTTTTAACATTCGTACTTATTTTCCTATATAAACCACACAATGAAAAACCTATAGCAGCACATTCAAAGCCACATTTTCCTTCGCTGTTTCATATGTTAACACCTAGTTGTTGTATTGTTGAAGATATTTTATATATTTTTAGAAATTCATTAATTCAAATAAATGCTAAATTGAATGTCATGAAATCTGCACACACTGTAGGTTTTGCAATAAATGTAGGAACAGTATATGAACAGTATAAATTAAAAATTTTGTAACGACTACCTGCTTTTATGCCAACCAAGGTTATCAATAGCCCCCACCTGGACAACCCTTTGAAAACTTTCTGAAAACACCCTTGATTTCTTGATCATTACAAATCTGGATAACTGAGGACATTTCTGAGCTGGTGACGAGTGACAGCCAATCAGTTTGATGGACCTGAGTCTAAAATTCTATATAATTATATATAATTTACCGAGTTATGATGGTATTAAAAACCCAATGTGGTGCTGTTCATTTTCTGCATTGATTTAAAGGGGTGCTTCTGAATATCTATCTACTTTTTTCTCCAGCTTTGTTTTAGGATGCTGCCTCATCCCGTTCTGTGTGGATCGTCTGAAAGATGCCAAGCACACCTGTCCTACCTGCAGGACTGTCCTGGGAGTGTATAAACGCTTATAAACCGGCGGCTCATATATAAATCACCTGATCTGAAATAAAACATACCTAAAATCACTTTTTTTTGTCAACTTACAATTTTAGCCACTTCTGTTTGTCCTTGTCATGATTCAGTCACCTTGATTTTTCCTTTAAATCATTTTAAAAGGATGTAGATGATAAATATCCAGTTATGACATTTTTTGTATGTCTGTTTGTTGCAGGCAGAACATTTCATCATTTGTTGAGGTTTTTTTTTTGCTAATTCTCCAGCATTGGCAGCCTTTTCATGTCCTTTTTTTCAGTTTTATCTTCCTGCATAATTTGAGGAGCTTTTAATTGCTTTCTTTTTGCTGATATAACTATCATCACCAGACGAAGAAATGTTGAAACATCATTGCAGAACAGACACTAGATTTATTATAAAATACAGTGAGAATAACCTTGCTTCAACTCACCAAAACATAGAATCTCACTCATAAATGGTTGCATTTAACAGATATTTATGAATCAGTAAAAGTTTTATAGTTTAAGTTAACAAATGCAAATATGACTTGTTCCATGATGAATTACAGTGAGAGGTAACAAAAAAACATTTTATTTCAATGATTGTTAACAGAGACAACCTTTGCATTATGTATCAGAAAAAATATAAGGTGGATAAAAATAACGAATATTTCTTCTTTCACACATATCTAAACCGAATTGTAATATAATAAAGTACATCTGATATTAACGATCCAACATAACGATGGTTAAAATAGATAATTATTTGATCACAAGCACAATATTTGCACCCACTCTTGTTCAGAGACATTTTGTTAATTGTAAGCAACATAGTGTGCATAATATAATTATATTCATTTAGATATAAATAGAAAAATAATTTCACCCTTTGATCCAAACACTGATTTTAGCCCACAGTGTGTGCTTGATAATCAGCCACGTGTTTCTTCAGATCACAATCTGATGGGACGAGATGAGGAGAGCGAGGAAAACAAGGAAGGTCAAGCCAGCAAAGTCTCCTTGGATCCGGGCTCCAGCAGCTAAATCAGAAACATGTTTTAGAGACTGAGAACAGATCCAAATTTACCCCAGATGGTCACATACAAAAAGAAAACCCAATTTTAACCAGGACACATTACATGTAATATCTTGTGTTTGTTGGGAACCAGTCACTCAAAAACCACGTTGCCATCTCCTTGTGTGAAACGTTGAGCATGCTTTGGGGTTCATAAGGTCAAACAGAACTTTTGGGGTCACATAAAGTAAACAGCCTGACACTTTTCAACAGAGCTCTAGTCAGCTTTTCAAATCTTTTAATTGGTTTTGTCTCTTGCGTATACCTGAAAGTGGTTTAGAGCACACTTTTACAAAAGATAAGCGATCTTATAAGTAATCCTGCTTAAACCGTGTTAGAGATTTGCAACTTAAGTCTATTTGTTCAGCCTGTTCTTTTGTGAGCTATGAGGCAGAAACCGACCCATAAAATGTTTATAAAATGCCGTACCACCTAGCCACTGTCTCCTATGTTGCCATGTGTACTGGTGAGTTGGAAAACGCGTTACTTAGACCCAAACGTCAGGAAATAAAGGAGTTGTTTGTGGAACATAAAGTTTTGTCACATCTCTGAAGTGTGTGTGTTGGTTTTGATGCACCCCTGTTTGAATAGTGCATGTGTATTGGGATCAATGTATTTTTGTGGAGTGACTGTGGAGCAGTGGGAAGAGCAGTCATCTGAAAATTGGAAACCTGTGGGTTCGATTCCAGTAATTACACCTAAATGAGATGTTGTGTTCTGAATATTGTTTCTACTGAAAACTTCTTTCAACAAGACTCACCTTTGGTAGTTTGAGTAGTTTGACTGGTGACAGCAGGGGTGGTAACCGGTGGAACTGTACTGGTGTCAGCTCGGCCTCCCACAAGGCCAATATTCAGTGTGTTGAGTTCACTCTGTAACTGCCTTGTGATCCAGTTCTTTATTATTGTCGTATTTTCAAAGCTCTTTAAATCTGGCAGGTTGGTGCCAAGAAGATTTTTAACTTCGTTAACAGTCAGACCCTTCGGAGAGCAAAGCAGATCAATTTTTATTTTCAAACCAGATGAACAAACCATAAAAAATGAACCCACACATTTAGCAGAAATCATGATATGTAGCATGATTTCTGAACCCTAGACAACTTCTGGATGACACTGACCAGTAGAACTGCTGCATCCAGGTTTTTAAACGTCATCAGGTCCATGTTGACGTTAGAGGCTGCCAGACGTTGCAAAAATTCCATAGATGCACCCCCTGCAGGACAAAAAAAGTGTGTTGACTGTAACTCTTTCTTCAAGTTAAAGAGCTATGTTTGCTGTTGCAGTCATGTGTGTGAGTGTCTGTCTGCTCACCGAGGTACGGTTTGGCAAGCTGGTACGTTGAAACGGGGATGAGTGCTTTGCTGGCAGCTGTAAATGCTTCATTGGAAATGTTGAAAAGTACTTTCTGTTTATCTGTGGTGCAGTTGGACACATCCAGAGCATCGGCCTCTCTGAGACAATCAAAAATGGGAAAAATCTTTAAAACGTGTGACTGAAACATTTGAAAGAGTTCAGCATCTGAATCTGCCTCATCAAGTTACGATCAGACTGTAATACATCAGAGGTTTGTTCTACTGGGGCAAAAGAAGCTGCTTCTAGAAGAATAAATGTTCCAAACTCTGTTGCTCATTTCTGAAATGGATCATGCCAGAGGACCAAGTTATTGTTTTGCAAGTATCAAGTCTCTCCACCCAAGTATCAAGTCAAGTCCCAAAGTCAAGGCATTCAAGTCTGGAGTCCAGTCAAAGTTGTAAACTTTAAAATTTGAGTCCTATTTGACCAAATATGTAATTTAATCATACTAATAATTTTTTATTGAGATTTTTAAGTTATTTAAAAGGTGTTTTTGTTTGCCAGGACAACCAGCAAAAGGGAATTGAACTTTAAAATCGTCTGAAAATCAGAGGGAGGGAGGGATGGACGGACGGACGGATGGTCCATCCAATAGGATTAAGAGTCAAACACAAACGGTGGGTACTTACTTCAAGCTCTGCTGAGAAATGTTGCGAAGAACCTCAACATCCAGAGAGCACAGGTTTGGTCCTCCAATGGCATTAAGCTCTGTGCTGCCAAGTTTGTTGCCTTGCACTCTCAAATATTTTAAGATAATAGCTTTAGCCTAAAGCGGAAACATACACTTATGTGAACAAACTGGCCTAGAGGTGGCACATACAAGCATGAAACATTTAACTGTTTGCTCACCAAGCTTGGATCCCACTCTTCATTTGAGGTGTCCATCAAAGACGCGAGCGTGTCCACTTGAGTGATAGTCCATGTATTGATCTGATCGACTGTGGCAACACGGGATGCTGCACCCAAGACCAGAACCTGATCTTCAGGGATGGTGGTGGTGTAAGCCTACAAGTATTTTACAAAGATAAGAAAAAAAGTTAAGGAGACAACTCCAAAAAAAATATTGACTCAGAGCAGGTTTATTTTTGTCTCTGAAAAAATAATTACTGTAATTTTGCCCTAAACATATGTTGGGGAATCTGCAACTAAAATTATCAGGTTTTATTTGCATGGTGTCCAATTAAATGTTAATTAGGCTCCATGTATGAAATGGTATGAAATGAGCCACAAATCAAAAAGTACACAATATGCAACATAAACAGGCACAATTAAAGGTTGCCACCTAGCCAACATTTATGGTGAGACCCATATGGGTAGGAAATAGGCTGGAGAATGCACCCCAGATGGGTTTGTCAATGGGTTACAAATTGTCCCAACTTAAAATACTTATGTAGGTTTAGTGCATGTTAACTCTGGATAAAAACTGGGTTCCATATGGGTCCATAAGGCTAATACCCATTTGGGACCCAGCTAAGACCTACACAGGGTGGCCAACAGGCTTTGCCAACATGAGTTGTATTTATTAGACTAAAATTGGTTCCATACCAGTCATCCATTCTGACCCTGGGCCCATTTAGTACCCATCCAGCATGAGAATAACCTACAAAGGTCCCAGGTCCAATAGAGATTAAATAGCAAGAAAATAGGTTGTAAAGAGGAATATTCTGATTGAACTCTAAATGATCAGTCTTTGACTAACCTCAACATACTCTACCTGTAGTTGTTCTATCATCAGTGATTTTATTTCAACTGAGCCCTCAGCAAAATATATACCACAATGTGTGCAGACATTGTTTACAACTCATATGCTATTTTGCCTGCAATTAATTTCCTTTTTTAAAGAATCTCTGTTTTTTCTAACACTGTGAAGGTTTTTCATGTTACATGTTTCTCTCTAAGACTTGTTCACACTTTATAATGATGTCCACTGTGAGAGACGCCGTTGGCTGCTGCAGTTTTCTGTCTGTGTATAACGTGACGTGATCAGACAGCTACAAATGTGTGTGAGAACTGTGAAGAGTGCCTCAGTAACTCATACAAAACAAAGAGCTAATCTAATGAAGCAGAAGAACAACTTTTTCTGTATGTTTCGTTTACACACAATTAATCTGAACTGCACTGAGAAATGTTATAAGCTGATTTTTTCGAGTCTCAATATCAAAACAAAGAGCAGACATGCTAAAGTTAGCCTTGCACATCTGAAAACGGGTCCACATTGCAAATCATCAGCAGGAAAAAGACAAGAGTTTACTGAAGACTCTAAATATATACTTTCAGGCAAACTGATTTGGGCAGCCGTGGTTTTATGTTTTTTGGATACAATCCGGGTTAGCACCCGAACATCCCTTTCAGACAGCTTCCTCTTGCGTCCACAGTTAATCCTGTTGGATGTGGTTCGTCCTTCTTGGTG
>JAHUTJ010042588.1:0-17784 GCA_036250325.1 Characodon lateralis | reverse complement strand
CTTTCAGTTACAAATCTCCTACCGCTCTGAAAACCATCTGTCCGCACCTCTCTTTTTATTATCTTTGGGGGTTCCCTAGTTACAATGAATGTCGCTCTCTAAGGATGGGAAAAACAGCTGCATCGTATACAAGTCATGAACTGCATTATCTTGTAACAATACACTTCCACAGTCCCCCCATCTTAAGATCAGTGTCTCTTCTGTTCAGCACAATCAGCCACCCTCTTTATGACAACCTCATCTGTGACTGCTTCCTTCTCAGCTCCCCCTTTGATCCTTTCTGCAGACAAACTCATCACATCCTTACTCACATATACAGCATGAAAGGTTATAAAGATCAAATAATCAAGTTAAAGAAAAGGAAAATATATAAGATAAATCTATATTCAATTATTCCAACAGTCATTTATATTTTCAGATGATAACTGAACTATCTTCTTCTGTACAACATGACCTGCAAGAGAAAACAACCTTTCACAGGGTACATATGTTGCTGGTGTTGCCAAGTACTTCTGTGCAATGAAGGCCAGCCTGTTGTGTGCACATGCATGTTTGAACCACCAGTCAAGGAAGAAGGATCTGCATTGATGGTGGGCTCTCACCTGGATCCTTCTCCTGTTCAGAATCAGACTGATGAAGCAGCCAGTAGGACAATTTTTGCTTTGGTGTTTCTGATGTTGTTGCTTCCACAGGTTTCTCTGCAGCATCCCTCTTTTCTTTGAATAAACTGGTAATTGAGGCCCCCACCTCACTCAATTCTAGATATGCATTTGAGGTCCTTGAATCTTGGGTCCAATGCGGTAGCAATCTTAAGATATGCAAAATTTGTATTTTGCTTGTGTGTCTCCAGGTGTGCTCTAAATGTAGACTTGAAATTGACCATGTAGGCAGGATCATCCTCTGAGCTCTCCATCAGCCAAGGGAGATGGCAAAAAGCAGTCATAACAACAGAGCATGACACATACTTTTGTCCACCTTTGTCCACTTAATTATAATGAAACAATAATGTTCTAGACATATTATTGGTACATTTACACACACACATAAAAATACTACTCCACTCTCACACACGATATAACAGGACACTGAGAAATATATAAGTAAAATTTACCTGCGGGGCTCCAGAAGCCTTTCCAACCTCTGCAGTTTGTTCATTTCAGCTGTAGTTGGCATGGTAATGTTGGTCTTGTGTGTGATGAGGACGTCTCTCAGTAGCTGTTCATTCCTGCAGATGCTTTGTATGATGTCCAGAGTTGAATTACATCTGGTTGGATTGTCTTGTATAAGCGATTCTTTCTTTTGCTCATGTTCAAATTGTTGCTGCTCTAATTCTGCAGCATTTGCTGGGCTGTGTTTAAAATGACCCACAACTTTTCTGCATTTGGTCAGGATATTATCACTGTTCTGCAGAGACACTGTGACAGAATGCTGGAGACTGTGTGCAACGCAGGGAACATGTTCAAAAGGCAGACGTCTTGTAGTAGCCACCATGTTTTGTGCACTATCTGTGCTTAGTGTGCTGGCTTTTTCTAAAATGTTCCACCATTGGAAAACAGAAATGTTTCGCACACGTTTCAGCAAAATGTTTTTCTTCCGTTTTTATTACATGTGACTGTGAGCATGTGACTTCAGCTTCCACTGTTCATCAATATATTACACTGTAACTCCAAGGTAATTATGGTTACCCGGGGATGTCCATTAGTCTCCAATGAGAACAACAGTTGGTGCCTGCAACCCTGTTGCTTTCGCAGCTCTCTCCATTTCGTACAACTTGTGTATTCTTCTTGTGATGGTGTGCCTTGAAGGAAGCTCATATGTATCCAATATAAATATTTTTTAAAATTAACACTAAATAAGGAATAAAATGGCCAGTTGTTCAAAATATGTACATTTTCAAAAAATGTATTTTTAGAACAACTCTTTGAAGTCGACAGATCTCAAAGATTCAGTTGCCTTCAAAAAGCCATAAGTCCCATCAGTATTGCCAATGTCATAACTCATACACTACATTATGAATAACATCATGACCTGTGTATTTTCTAAAATCTTAGTACAGACAAAATATGATAAATAAACAAGCACTAACTCAAGTTGGAGCTGCAAATTAAGTTCAAAGTATTTAGGTAATGAACTATGAACACAAATCAATTCATTTTAACCCATTTGTACTGAATTTAGAACTAGTACTTGTTAAGGATGAAATGGCACTTCACTGGTTATTCTCCAGCATTATGACCTTCTGCATATGATGCAGTTGTAGCCAAGAGGTTGCTTTCATTAGACTGTAGAAAACCTCATGCTACACCTGTTCTGGGAAATATGGCACTGTAAACTGAAACGGATATAGTGCCTTTTAAAATGTCAGCCTAACAATTTTGCAGGTGTGTTGCAACTTTGCTCTCATTTCTATAAATACAATGCATATTCCACCACTTGGTCTTTAAATAAACTCCATCAAATATACTTAAACCTGCTGGAATAAATTTTTGCAGAACTTTATATTGCACAGTTTCAATTGTATTGAGCTGTTGTACACACCATTTACAGTTTGGAAGGGTTTAGAAGTTCTCTACTACTAGACTAAAAACATTTGGTGTTTTCTAATTCATCCAAGGGTTTCTTTTTTAACAGCTCAGGGTTATTTGTTTTAACCTCAAAGCAGTGGAGCAGCTTTTGAAAAGAACTAAAAAATGTTTTTAAGGCAGACTTAAAAGGGTAAAAGAAAGCAATGAATAAATACATGCAGTGAACAATGTTTCATTAAGTGTGCATAAGTTGTCCCTGACTTATTCATCTGCAAATATTTGCGTCTGTATTTCAACATAATGCATCCACCCTTTTTTCTTGTTGGGCAACTTCTTGTAGTTTTTCTTTTTTTTTTTTTTATTAGTCACACTCAATTTTTTTCAGATCTGCAAACAAACTTAATATCAGATTTAATGTATCCACAGGGGAGGTCTTTTTGAGCATGAATGATCCAGCATGCCACAGCAGCTCAATTTAATTTAAGTCCATAATTTGACTAGCCACTCCAAAAGCTTTATTTTCTTTGCAAGGCATTTATGTGGTTGGACTTGTTGGTGTCCTTTGAATCAGTGTTGTGTAGCATACCTGAAGTGTGTTTAAGCTTAAGGTCACAGGCTGATAGCTGGACATTCTGCTTTATGACTTTCTGGTAGAGTCCTGAATTCATGTTTCTATCAAAGCAAAGTAGCCTCAACCCATCATATTAACACCACCATGTTTCACTAAGTGTTCTTTTTCTCAAATGCTATTTTATTTTTATGCCAGGTGTAATGGGTCAAACACCTTCTGAAAATGTTCTACTTTTGTTTTCTCAGTCCACAAAATATTTCCCCAAACTTTTTGAAAATCATCAAGATGACTTTTGGAAAATGTGAGTCCATTAGGTTAGCAGTGGTTTTGGCCTTGGAACTCTCCCATGGAACCCATTTTTGTCCAATGTCTTCATTTCGAAATCCTAAACACAAACCTAACTAAAGCATACGAGGCCTGCAGTACATTAGACATTGTTCTGGTTTCTCTTATGATCTCCTGGATGAGACATCAATGTGTTTTGGCTGTAATTTTGGTAGGCCAGCTACCTGGGTTCACCACTACTGCTTTCTCATTTATTTTGTTCTATAGAGTTTAGAGACCTTTGGCAGACTGATAGCTGTTAATGATTTTGTTTCACATCTAATCTGGCCATGACATGTTGCTTTTTGAGGTTTTCTTTTTGCCTAGTTCATATTGTCATTGTTCATATGTTTGGCACCGCAAGCGCACAGGCTGGGTGACACACACCTGTAGCAAAGGGGAAGATGTAGCCTTTAAAACTGCGGATTCAGAGTAAGAGGAGAGGGGAGACTAGACACAGTGGGGCCAAATTGAGGAGAAGGTCATGTTAGCTACTAACAGCCCGGTAAGATGTAGCTGAAAACGTTAAAACTAGCTGAATGAATTAAGCATGACAAACATAAGTTTTCGTCTAAAGAGAAACTTCACAGTTACAGTAGCAAAAACAAGCTATCTTCATGCAATAAGAAGTTAGCATGTGTCACCATTATGTACAATTTAATATAAAGACAGATGTTTCATGCCGGCGGAGGGCTGCTGTATGTGTGGGGAGAGAAGTGACAAGAGAGATTTGCCTACATTTGCTGTTGTTTTCCAAAAATGCTGAGTAGTCCAACTTACAGTGCTATTTTAGCTTGCCCTAAGGTTAGTCTTTTTATTATTATGGTGCAGAGGTGGGTGGAATACCCAAAATTTGTACTCATGACAGAATAGCACAACTTTAACATAAAATGTATTTCGTAAAAACGGTACTCAAGTACTGAGTAACTGTTTGATCATAATTTCTGATTTAATATTTATAATTATGTCATCAGTATCAATATATACACCCTGATCAAAATCTTAAGACCAGTTAAAATTGAAACGAATTATATTTTGCACTATCACTTTGCACAGTATCAGATAAATCTGTCTGACCTCACCTCTGTCTCCTTCAGAGCACCAAGGTCTATGCAGCTTTTGTGTCAGCATGTATAAGTACAAAATAAGCTATCACCTCTCTGTTCAACTAAAGCTTACTTAAACTATGCTTTAACTGATCTCTTACTTTATTTTCTTTGTCTGCCTTTCTCTGTATCTCTCAGGGCAAGTTTATTTGTATAACGAATTTCAATGGTAAAGCAATTCAAACTGCTTTACATGAATAAAACATAGGAAGAGAAACAAAAAGATAAAAAAAAAAGTACATTGCAGCGTCAAGATTAAAGGCAGGGGTTAAAAGCTGAACTACAGTGTAAAACTGATGATGTTTCAGTGAACAGTTTAAATAGAACAGTTAAAGGCAACTTTAAACAAATGGGTTTTTAACCTTGATTTAAAGAGTGTCAGCACTTGTACAGTCTTCTGTAAATTTCAGTTCAGTTTATTTATGTAGCGCCAAATCACAACATGTTGTCTTCTTTACAAATTCTATAGAATCAAAACAGACAGATATCAAGCCGTTCAATCCATTTGTGCATTCTTTTCTATTTTTGGTTCTGGTTCTGGGGATACAGAGAAGACCTGAACCAGAAAACTTGAGTAATCTAGGAGGTTAACACATTGACAGCAAATCTGCCATTCATTAATTTATGAACTAGCAGGAGTATTTTAAAGTCAATTCTTTGAGATACAGGGTGCCAGTTTAAGGACTTTAAAACTGGGGTGATGTGCTTTACTTTTGTTTTTCTCACACACATTCTCTTTTTGCTTTTTCCTACTTTAATGTGCCACCATGTTATTCAGCATGAATATCTTGCCTCACTGTTGGACATTTTCAAGTTTTTTTTTTTTTTTTCGTGGCGCTAGTATTTTGCGGCACCTTTATTTTTTCCAGAATATTCTCTGAAAGTCGGCAGACAGGAAATGGGGGTGGAGAAAAGGGGAAGACATGCGGCAAATGTCGCCAGGGCCAGGATTTGAACCCGAGACGGCTGCGTCGAGGACTAAGGCCTCCATACACGGGTTGGGCGATTAACCCATGACACCCACTGTAGGACATTTTTAACATGGTTACTTTCTTCCATGTAGGCTACTGTGCTGTGTTTAAAAAAAAATGTACACAACACAATGTGTGCATATATCCTATGGTATGTCATGTGTCTCTGCATATCATATTACTAAACATGATGGGCCGCCATGATCAAAAATATCAGGGCCATTTTTTGGTTCCAGTCCAGCCCTGGCTGCACCCGGTTGTAAAAATCCTCCTTGTTGCTATGGTTATGCATCAAAAGTCATTCCAGTTGCACAGCATGCAATAAGGATAATCATCCAAAAAATGTATTTTAATCAACAAGAGGAATTAGAGTTCTGAAGCCTTGAGGCAACTTGGAGACCAAACGAGTAGTTTCTGCTTATTTTTTATTTTTTTTTATTCTCAATATCTCAGTCAGCTTAAAGGTTAGTTTTATAAAACTTGGCCAGGATTTGCTTTTTATTTAAAAATTTCCTTTTTCTTCTGATTGTAAGGTATGTAAAACAAGTGCTATGCATATTGTATACACTCCTTACCGTCGGTACCAATTTGGTCCCATTGACTCCCATTATAACCACATATTTTTGATGCACTGTAAACCCGGCATTTTATAATAGCTTTGCCATTAGCACCAACATAATCCAAGACTCTACCTTCAAAATAGAGGGAAAACTGGTTTTATGTGTGATGACCCCCCTTAAATTACCACAGGCACCATCACTTCTTCACATATAGTTTCAGTGGTTCTCTTACCTTTCAAAATACATGGCAAAAATGATTTAACAGGACAAAAATAGTCTTTGTGTATTCGGAATGATACAACGGAGTGGTGTTAATGTGGTTTAGAAAATATTTGATCTGTTTATGTAATTTCTGTAATAAAAAAACAAAAAACAAAAGCCTAGTTGGCTTTGTTTATGTTTTTTTATCAAGAGAAAGACAAAGACTCCTCTCTCTATTGGATATGTGGCAGAACATGTTTATGCAGGTGCATCTGACAATCAAAGTCCAATTTGACTTTGTTCACGTTTTCTTTATCAAGAGAGAGACCCATCTCTCCTACAGGATGTGTGGCAAACACGTTTATGCTTTCTGGGTCCCATTTCCGGAAGCGGTGTTAACAAGATCCGAGTATAAATTTTGGAAGCTTAAAGCTTTGTTTGGAAGATTAATAGCGTTATTATTGTTTTTAACATATGTAAAGATGAATTCTGTTAAGATTGTTCTGGGCATAAGGGAAAGGTCACTCTGACCAGCATGCAAGGCCTGTCTGGGAACAACTTACCTAAGGGAGAGTTCTTGGCATGAGGGATGACTGATTGATGGGCTTGTTATTGTAGAAGTGAACTTGCATGTTGGATGGAATAGTTCAGCTGGGAAGACTCATGATATCCTGAATCCTGCCAGGTCACTTTGACATTAGTTCAGCAGTCCAGTGTGCTCAGGAATAAGGAGTTGACCGGAATGATGAGATTTGTATGGTGTAACTGTGACGTAGGCCTGCAGATGTTTTGCTGGATTTGTATTCCTGGAACTGTGATTGAGAATCAATGTTGTGGATGCCAAAAGTTTTACGTAAATGAGTATGATGATTTTAATTGGTCAAGAGGACCCCATACACACCAATGCTTTGTATCTGTTTAAAAAAATGCCCTGTAAGAACTGAAAGTAGGGAACTTCTGGAATTTTTGATGAAGATGTTTTGTGCATTGTAAGAAATAAAAGTTCCCCCCGTGAAGGCTGGGAAGAGAGAAGACTCTGAGTTTTGTGTTAATTTGCTTTTAGCTCAGTAGTAAGGCCGCACTCTTCCAGAAATGCACATACCCTGAGTAGACCTCCATACTATCATGCCCAGGGTTTCAGAACACAGGGTAACACTTGGGTTGCTCAACTCTTAGTCAAAGTCGCATGGAGTTAAGCACGAGCGTGAGTAAATAAGAAGCCCTCATTAATGGAAGGCATATAACACAATTCACCATGGCAACGTGAGGAAATAAGAAGCCTAGAAGTGCACATTTCTCGGGAGTGGAATTAGAAATATTGATGACAGCATATACTCCATATGCCGATCGGCACATATTTAAGAAGGAAAGCATTATTGTTGCTGCTGCAAAATAGCGAGAGTGGGCGTTGCAGAGGGAAGTCAATGCGTGAGTATGATTTGACAGAGAATTAAAGTTCAATCTTCGATACTACACTTATTCATCGTCCAAAAATATAAAGTTTGTGTGTGCAATACATGTGTGTTAGGTGCAATCTAGCAGGCACAAAAACTATGAAATATATAAATACAGTTAAATCATGTAAGGTCCAGTTATACGCTATCTTTACCAACTGAATTACACAGCAGTCACTGGCTATATCCATCATATGCAATTAAGAATGTGTAAGGAGTTAAAGGTTGGCTCATGACTTCATATGAAAAGAATAGACATGCAACTGAAATTTACATATTTTTCTGTCTTTAACGCTCCTTGTGAAACAACTGTACAATGTGTACTCACATATGACTGGCCGTGGCAAAACCAGGAACAAGTCTACCCGTGGTCGTTTTGATATTTGACTGGTCAGGTTGATATGATTTGTCCGCTTCAGTACATGATTTATTTACAACATGATGAATCATAATAGTTTTTTAAAAAGTTATGAAACTCAACCCATGAGAAACTGAAAGGTATTCCGGCAGACTTCCATGCCTCCAATGGATTAAGTTGTCCTGGTGTGTTTTCTTTTCCTTGGTGTCTTCTTGGTGGATGTGATCATTGCTGAAGTTTCTAGCGTATGCCAGTTTCTTCAAGATGTCTGATTATTCTCATGTCCTGCCACCCACTTTCTGCTGCTAAAGAATCCATCCGTACGTTGTACATGACCTCTGGAGAAAGTAAGTTTGCGGCTACAGGACTGTGTCCCAAGTGAAGAGTTCTCCTTTCTTCTTCCTTAGCATTTACAGTCAAACTTACGTATCTTCTCCATTTCACTGTCTCTTTTTTCCTCAAATGTTGTGATAACAATAGCTTCTGATATCTTACGTTCTAGCTCCTCAGCCGCCAGTCCAAAGCTTTCTTCGTCATCCTCGTCTTGGGTTGAAGACAGCTGCAAACTAGGAATGTTCTCCAAAGTAATGCAGTCGCTATCATCTTCCGCTTCATCTCCTTCTGATTCAGAATCTGAAGAGAGTCCGGCAGCGGCGGTACTGCTGAACATGTACTCCCACAGTGAAGCGCTGTAACAACCGTGATTCAGTTTGTCTGCAGCTTGAGCTCGGTCAATCGTGAAGAAATACATTATTTTTCATAGGAGCTGTTAAGTAGCCATCAGTTTTCTTGAAGCACGCTGGTTATTGGTCGGCAAGCAGAACAAAAGCTACCGCGGAGCCAAACAAAACCGCTACAGAAATGAGCTGAGGCTTTTCCCCTCGCCAAAATGAAAATACAAGCTGGCTGAGTTTTAGGCTGAAAACAAGCCGAGCTTAAACATAAAATGTACCATTTTAAAACTTCTGAAACTGTCATTTAATGAACTGAGTGGATACTTCATATTTTCTACCTGCACATTTTACAATAAAACGAAAATCACTATTTTCTCAGAAATTGACAGATTTTCCTCATTTTCTCCGTTTGCGCTCTGCCGACTTGTTCCTGGTTTTCCCATTTATTAAATCAACAGCCCTGATACACCTTCCTATACTGATTCAATAATCTTCACCTAATCAAGCATGCAAAAATTCTACACAAAAGGGGTAAAATTAACTAAACAACATTAAACAACATTGAGTGTATATGAAAGTCAAACCAGCAGTTATGGCAAAAACAAGAGAAAATATGGTACTGGGCGAAGATTTGGGAGCGGCCTCCACCAGGCTGCAGTCATAAAACCCCCAAAGTTGTAGCTCAGTGAAACACAAAGGGTCGTAAAATTTTTAGGCGGCAACCAGTGGAAAAACACTAAGAGTGAAGACAATGGAACAGTGAGTATTCCACCATGAGGTTCTAGCAGTCTAACTTTAAGTTCACCTGATTCTGCGCTCAGGTGTTCAAACACAGTGAGACACCCACAGCTTCAAAGCGCGGCGGCTTTCAGAGTTCAACAACAATCAAAGTTTCAATAAGACATTGCATGCACATACAACTTAGAATACATTGGACTATAAGTGGCGATTCTAAATCGTTCTGAAATCCTACTCTATCCTGACCAAGCTATTTCTAATAGAAATAAAAACAAAACGGGATTACTTGGTGTCGTCTTCTGTGGAGCAGGAGGAGAGGGGGGAGTTACGCGTCCGTAACAAACTCAAAGACGGCCGGCCTTCCTCCTTTGGCAAAAGGGGAAAATTATGACGGACCATCAGCTGAGGCCTTTCCCCTCCCCAAAATGAAAATATGAGCTGACTGAGTCTTAGGCTGAAAACAAGCCCAGTTTAAACATAAAATTTACCATTTTAAAACCTCCGAAACTGTCATTTAAAGAACTGAGTGGATACTTCATAATTTCAACTTGCACATTTTACAATAAAACAAAAATCACCATTTTGTCAGAAATTGACGGTTTTTCCTCACTTTTTATTCTGTCAACTAAGCCATATTCTGCAACCATGGAATAATGACTGTCCTCATCATATAATGCTGAGTTTTGGTCGGACCGACATCCAGTTCAGAGCTTGGGAGCCACAAGGTGTGTTGAAGAGTTTTATAATAATAATTAAACAAATAACTTACAGACTATGAAATAGGATATGGAACACAGGCAGCTAAACGGATGTGGAGCAATTAGTTAACAGGAGGAACCAGCAGTGAACAATGAAAACCAGAGGGTAAACATTCAGAGGTAGAGTCTAGAATGGACCAATGAAAAAGGGGACTAATCGAGGAAAAAAATGGAGCAGCTGGTGATAGGGAGAATACAGGCCATTGAAGGAGGGAGGCTAATTAACACAGATGAGCAGGGAGTCCAGGAAAGTATCTAAACACAAGAATGAATCATGAACCTAAACTAAAATGAATGAACTAACATGACAGCAACTGACTTAGAGAAATAGTATTTGTAAATGGAAAGCATTTTGAACATGTCCAATTGTCCCAGAGGTTTACATATCTGCAGAGTCATCCTAAGATCAGATGGTGCAGTGGTCAGAAACACTGTGCAAATCTTAGAGCTACATCTCAGATTCTACAGGCCTTAGTCAGCATGTTAAATATTAAAATTTATAACAGGACAGTTAAAAAGTATGAAACAAGTAAGGCTTGCTTGGAAAGCTTGCCTAGATAAGATTATTTTTATTAAGTTGCTATATGGAAAACCTTCTGGAATAATGTGCTTTAGACTGATGAAACCAGAGCTGTTTGCCCATATTACCCAGAGCCCTGTTTGTTGAAAATCAAAGACACCATGTTTAAACAAACCCTCCATTCCAACTGTTATATATGGTGGTGGAGGGCTTGATTTAGGCTTGTTTTACAGCCAAAGAACCTGGGCACCTTGCTGTCATCTTAACCTTTTGGAAATTAGAGTTATGGAAAGGACCTACATTCTTAAGGTAATGCACACTGAGACTCTGGCATAGGTACATTAACTGCTAACATAAAATGCTAAAGACAGTTTTATATGTCAACTCTGCAATCATTTAGTCTTTGTTTTGTTAGTTAAAACCCTGTTTTACAGTGAATCCTCTCTCACACTGGTGGTGGGATGTTGCCTCTGCTTCCAATATAAAAAAGATAATCATTCCTCAAGCCAGGAAGGCTGGACAAACTGTATTTTGAATTAAATTGTTTTATATTATAGTTCTTATAGAGATATTGGAATTGGCCAAACTCTGTATCAGCAGGACAAAGCTTTACAAAACTGGAGATCAGAAATATTTATGAATAAATGGTCAAGCTGGCTGTGAATCTCTAGTTATATTATATGAAGCCAGATGGGAAAGCAATCAGCAAATATTGGTGACATATTTCAAAATTAAAATGGTTTTCTTCTGAAGGCGGCCATATCTCTGAAACTTCAGGAGCATCTGATGAAAACTGGTTACTGTCACACAAAGGAGACCTAAATATTATTTTTGGCACAAAGTCGATTTCTCTGTTTTCCAAATATAAAAAGTGCCGTGCTGGAATGTCCTGTAGAGGTTATTGCAGTGCCCTACCCTACGGCTCCGGGACCTGCCTATCACAATCTGCCCCCTTCTTTATGGAGAATCCATCACCTAAGATTTGGCACCAAGTGACTTCATCACCTAGCTAATTTTGACTTGTGGATGGAAACTGAGTTTGGTCAGAATGTGAGGTATTACTTATGAAAGTAACCTAAAGTGAGAGGCAACAGATTTATTATTTACCATAAAGGTGGGTTGTCCCTGTTCATGTTTTGTTCATATCTGCTTCTCCTATCACCTACCTGCCTGTAAGTTCTTACTTTTTATTAAAACCTTGTTACTAACCATCTTCTGCTGCCTCCTGCCTGTCCACACTTGGGCCAGAAAACAATCATTACAATCTTAGTTATTTTTTAATCTCTGACACATTAAAGTGTGATATTGATCTGTTCCTCTCTTTGATCTTTAGTTTCAGGAACATATAAACCCCTTAAGTCCCTATTTGATCCATCTGGACAAATCAAAGATTGCCAATTTTGGTCAAATAGTGTTTACCTACAGGCAGTATACTGAGGCAGCGAGACCTATACACATAAGTCAATCATGTCACAAGGCCAACCTTTCAAACAAAACATATTTGTGAAGTCTTCATTACTCTTAAACCCAATAGAACACAGAGAGCAAATTGAAAAAGAGATGAACCTGACAAAGAGACTGAACATCAGGGAGGCCACATTTATGAGCAGGCTAATTCTGATTTCAAGTATCTCAGGAAATTTAGCCATTTGTTTCAGGTGTGTTGGACCAGGGACAGGTTTAAAAGTTGCAGGACACTGGCCATTGAGGACGGGATTTTGACACCCCTGCCCTAGATGATCAAGATGATACAGTACTCTCCTGAGTGGCTCATTCTGCTCCTACAGTTTGCCTGCGATAACTCTTTGACTTATTCATATAGTAAGGCATTAAAATGGTAAATGGCCTGCACTTGTATAGTGCTTTATCAAGGACATTACACTACCCACAGGACTTTACACTACACTCAGTCATTCACCCATTCATGCACACATTCACACATTGACAGTGGTAAGCTACATTGCAGCCACAGCTATCCTGGGGCAGACTGACAGAGGTGAGGCAGCCATACATTGGTGCCACCGAGTCCTCCGACCACCATTAGCAGGCAAGGCAGGTGAAGTGTCTGAGACGGGCAGAGCGGGGATCGAACCGGCAACCCACCAGTTACAAAATAAACCACTACCACCGTCGCCCCACAGTGAACGATTCTTTACATCTTGTAGTGTGCTTGTTGCATTGAACTGTTTTTAGAGTTAGAAAATGCACAATTTAGGGTGATCTCAATGCTTTTTTATGATTTGTTTTTTCATGTAAATGTCACAGAGGGACATTCCTTTTAAACAAACTGGTGTTTTGATGAAACTGCTTAACAACTGCTACTTTAGTTTTATAAATCATGGTGGTAGGGAAATATATCTTTAATGCTTTATTAAGATTATTTGTTAACCAAAAGTGAATCACAAAAGAAAGGTGAATATTTTTTGGCTTTCCTTTAAGCACAAAATTATTCATACCTCTGGCAATGGCTGCAGGGCTTTTAATTTAAACTAGAATGTTTCATCTGACAGGAAGTAATATCAACGTTTTTGAACAGCTCAGCCAAAGTCACTACTTGAATTTTATAGAGATTCTCCAGAGGGACTTAAAGATTAGGGTGATGGCAAGTGCAACAGCGCAAACATAAAACTGTTTAGGAGTCAAAAGAAGGATTCCATTGCTGTAATGCCAATACAGACTGACAATAAAAAAAGCTCATGTACCACGAAGCCTTGGACAGGGAGTTTTTTTTTCTCAGACGGAACATTAAAAAATTGGTTGCTGATGGGTCTCCCCAAAAATAACACTTTAAAAGCAACAAAGGAATTGTTGAAAAAATAGAACAAGACTATGATGGAGTAGCCTAACCAGCCTCTTAATGTGAAGCCTAGAGATCATCTGTGGAAGGAGGTGAAAGCTTTAAGTTGCTACCCGGCATGCAATAATCCTTAATAATTCAGAAATTCTAAAAAATAAAAGACGTAAGCTAGAATCCTGTGCAAGAATGGTCACCAACCACAGGAAATACTGCTGGCCTTGCTCTCCAACAATATTTGTTGAAATACTTATTTCACTTTTTAGCTTACAAATCTGTTTTTAATCAAAACAAACATTACATTCTGCCATGCATCGATCCCCTGCCAACCTCAGTTTCTGTGGATAAACTAACCCCATCCTGGAACTCCATTCTTCTACCATAAGAAAAGAGACTATTAATTTCTAAGTCATCAACTTTTTAAATCCAGCAGAGGCTCAAAATAATACTTACTATACTGTACACTACACCAAAGAGCAACAAATTTCGTTCTAAAGTCGCATCTTTCCAGGAAAGACTGGATTTAAACAAGACAATGCAAACACCACATGGGAAAAGGAAGACAAAAAGTGAACTGCCTTGCTTGCAGTCCTGACCTGCTCGGTGGTCTTAGCAACAGAAAGAATAACAACACAAGAAAAATATCAATTCTTTTTCCTATTTGTGTTCCTCCAAGCATTGGATTGTAGCATTAACTGCAAGCATGAAGGATTTACGTTATTTTATTTATATGGAATTTTTACATCACATCTTTTATTCAACTAATGCAGATATGTGAACAGATCACTTGGTAAAAGTGTTGGTCATTGAAATGTCTTCCTGACATATTAGACCTGTAGCAACAGTAATGTAATAATCACTCACCCATGGACACTTGGGAAATTGCTATCTGCTGTTGATGTGCTTGATGTCTGAATGGTGGGTTTATGGTGAAGGAATTACAGATGCTATATAAACTCATCCAATACATACATGGATGCTCACAGGAATCACTATCCTCCACATTAGCTCTTGAAGCTTGATCGCGTGTACAATGAGTGGCAATACTCATGCAATGACAGAAACTCAGCTGATGTTTGGGAACGACATGCCTTGAGCACTTTTCATAATGACGGGCTGCCAACAGCAGAAGGGCTGATTTGATTGCAGGTATTCAAAGCTTCCTGAGCAACTAGACCTTTCATCTGAGGTGGAAGAGGAGTAAGCCCCTCCACATTTATTTTGTCAGCAAGGCAGACCTGTATTATTAAGCTTGATGATGTAGTGGAAAGCAAAAGTAGTACTATACCCTCTATTTTTCCACTTTTTATTTATTTTCAATTAAACCTTGTGTATAACTGGTTTTTCCCCTATTTGTACTGTCATAACATTCTGGTTTCCAAGACAGTGAGTAGAATCAACGCTCATAGTGTTGGCTTCAATCTGTCAGAAAAATTGGTAATCAGCGATTCTGCTTGTGGTGTCTTTCGACAGCTCATTGCAAAATTTTCAACCCTGGCCTCTACCTCAACTTCTACCTTCAAACATTTGCCTCAGGCCACATAGATCAGTGCATAGAAAATGAAAGGCACAAACCTTGGTGAAAAAACAAAATGAATGACATTTTGCTTCCTTTCTATGATATCTTTATTCCATTTTTACTGTCGGCAGAAATGAATCTGCAGGGACTCATATCTTACTTAATGTCCCTTACAAAACAGCAGTTTTAATAAATCTGCAGCAGCAGGACACACATATAGCAACACCAGTTGACTGCAATATGGAACTGGCCAAAATCTCATCTACTGACTTCTGTTCAGTACCTACTGTTGGGACCCCAGCCATGGATAGAAGCATGGTTGGAACGTGGACTCTCAACTGTACACAATCAAAGGCCGGTATGAACTTTTCTGGAACTTTTAAAATAAATCATATTAACCTAGTTCCAGCTCAGCCTAGGGGGAGGAGGAGTCAGAGCCTGAATCTCTCACCAAAAACCTATTCCCCACTTCTACTCTCCCTCAATCCATCTGCAGACCGAAGGGAGAGGCAACGCACATCAGCTGAAGATCTTTAAACTTACGGGTGAGAATAAGACTACTACTTTGAAGCAACCTTGGATCCAAAGTAACTATGATCTGACAGTTGAATACCTGCCGATCAGAAGCAACTACAAAGTACTGATAAGCTGCTCGCATAATTCAGCGTTCATTCAAAAGGGCAATAACACAAGCATTACTTAACTTCTCTTTTCATGAGGCCTACAGAAGCAACCAGTGTTCCAGCTATCTCCCAGCAGACCCTCTGATTGAAGTGGTTTTACCCACGGCCTAAACAAGAAGGCATCAGGACCACAGCATCGCATGCCTTCCTGCGTGCACGTCCAGGTAGTGAGGGCTACCTCACCGCACAGCCGCCACTTAAGTAGCTGCAATGGGTCTTTGTTGTACAGTTCAGTCCACTTAGCTATCTAAGTGCTAGCAGGCTATCTGCTCAGCTAATGTTAACGGGCCTTTCAGCATACGGGTTAATTATTTGTTCTATGTTGTGCGTTACAGGAAAGACAAACTTGATTTAAAAGGTGTTTTTTTGTAAACACAGATTGGCCATAATGCAGCGTCAACGCTCATGCATTTTAATCCTTTTTTAAACTGTATGTAAAAGGTACATGTTTGACTTTAAAGAAGCTATAGGCTTTCCTTTGTTAGCTGAAACTGCTAACGGCTAAGGCTAGGCAGGCCAGACGCACACATGACTCAGGTAATGGCTAGTTAAGAATCATGTGTCCAGCTAGGTTGTTGGTACATATTTTAAATAATAACTCCTTAAATATTATTTTACTAAATAAAGCCAGCTAATTAAACAACATTGAGAATTAGTCACCCAGAAGGTCAGGTTTTATTTAACAAATCATATTTTGAAATATTATTTTATCAAAATAATGTTTTATCTGTTCTTGCATTGTGATTGGTGGTTTGAAGGTATACCAATTATTGTCTAAGTTAGTTCTAAGACTAAAGTAACATAATTTTCCAGATTCATCAAGATAATCCTTGGGTGTCAAACATAAATAACATTGAATGGTAATGTTACATCACTCTATTGGTCATGGTTTTCAACCATCTTTTATTCCCTTGTTCATATTGTATATAGTTCATTGGTATTTCTTATTCTTTCATTTTGTGTGGTAGTTTTAGTTGAATTGGTCTAGTATAGCAAAGGGTTTGTTAATGAAATATGTTTGACTTTGAGTTGATTTAATTTAATTAATAAATTCTTGTATTTTAAGAAATTGTGTGAATTTATTCCATGTGTGTGCAGAGTTTTGCTTATCAGTAGTGCAAGAGCTCATTTCACCTTTTTCTCTGTTGTCGTAATACCACCGCCTTATTGGGTTGGTATTCACAGGACAACACTTAGACCAAATTATTATTTAATTACATATTAAATAATATAAACATAATAATAATCACAGCACTACAAATACTATTATGTCTGTGCTTCTTTACCTCAAATGCAGCTCTATATCACCAATGATAGTGCAGATTTGCCCGATATTTTTAGGCAGTCACCTCTGTATGTTTAATTTAGGAAGGAACCAATTAAAGCATCATCTCTGTGGTCAATGCAGATATGTTTCACTTTCATTTAATTATGCACATCATCAGTCCATAACTCAGTGTTGTCCAAGCGTTTGGCACTGCAGGCCAAAATAACCAAGTTAAAAGTAAAGAGGGGCCATAATGTTTTTTTTTTTCACTTACAAATCGAAATAATTTTATTAGTGGATTATTTTTTTTATCTGCTCAGCAATACAGTAACCAAAGCAATGAAGAACAAACTACACTGCTCAAAAGGGAACACTTAAACAACACAATATAACTCCAAGTAAATCAAAGTTCTGTGAAATTGAACTGTCCACTTAGGAAGCAAAACTGATTGACAATCAATTTCACATGATTTTGTGCAAATGGAATAGACAACAGGGGGGCATCTTTGGCGATTAGCAAGAAACACTCAATAAAGGAGTGGTTCTGCAGGTGGGTACCACAGACCACTTCACAGTACCTATGCTTTCTGGCCGATGTTTTGGTCACCTTTGAATGTTGGTGGTGCTTTCACAGTCATGGTAGCATGAGACGGACTCTACAACCCACACAAGTGGCTCAGGTAGTGCAGCTCATCCAGGATGGCACATCAATGCGAGCTGTGGCAAGAAGGTTTGCTGTGTCTGTCAGCGTAGTGTCCAGA
>JAHUTJ010042587.1:0-17793 GCA_036250325.1 Characodon lateralis | reverse complement strand
AACCTCCTCCATGTTTCACAGTAGAGACAGTGTTCTTTCCTTCATATCCTTCATTTTTCCGTCTGCGAACAGAGAGCTGATGTGCCTTGCCAAAAAGTTACATTTTTGTCTCATCTGTCCATAGGACATTCTCCCAGAAGCTTTGTGGTTTGTCAACATGTAGTTTGTCAAACTCCAGTCTGGCTTTTTTTTATGATTTGTTTTCAACAATGGTCTCCTTGGTCGTCTCCCATTAAGTCCAATTTGCCTCAAATTGTCGGATGGTGCGATCTGACACTGATGTTCCTTGAGCTTGAAGTTCACCTTTAATCTCTTTAGATGTTTTTCTGGGCTCTTTTGTTACCGTTCATATTATCCGTCTCTTTGTTTTGTCATCAATTTTCCTCCTGCGGCCACGTCCAGGGAGGTTGGCTACAGTCCCATGGATCTTACATTTCTGAATAATATGTGCAACTGTAGTCACAAGAACATGAAGCTGCTTGGAGATGGTCTTATAACCTTTACCTTTAACATGCTTTTCTATAATTTTCTTTCTAATCTCCTGAGACTCTTTCCTTCGCTTCCTCTGGTCCATGTTGAGTGTGGTACACACCATGTCACCAAACAGCACAGTGACTACCTGTAGCCCTATATATAGGCCCACTGACTGATTACAAGAATGTAGACACTTGTGATGCTAATTAATGGACATAAAATAAGATTAAGTATCACATCCCTTCAGCCACAATATACCAAAAAGGTCCTTTCTGCTGCTTTAGACCTAATTATTACATAGTAATAAGTAGTGTTTTAAAATACAAACATAATTTGGCTACCCTCCAGTGAACAAGTCATTGGGTAAGAGTAAACAGCCTAATAATACAGTGATGTTTGATTATAGTCTTGCCTTTCTTATTTAGCATTTTTTCCACTGGTTTAGAGAAACTATGGTATCCACAAACTAATATTTAAACCTTGTTAAGTGATCATAAGCATCTTCTGTCAGTTGGGCCATTAAAATCATTGGTACACCTGCTCATAGTAAACACATTTGCTTTATCTAGGCACAAATGTTCAGCAAAACATTGTATAATTTTAGAGAGCAGGCGGTACAGACCTGGATATTTGAATGAGTCTGAAAGTTTCATGCAGCCATGTTCTCACAGACTTCTCAGTATATTTTCTTTCAAGTCTTTTGATGTGCTTGTGTGAAAACAAGCAGATTTTGTCTAAGTAAAGTGATGTTTCCCAAGATGATAAGTGGCTGCACCTCTAGGCATCACATAAGCTGCGGTGGTTTCTGTTTAAAATCAGGTCATGACAGGCACAACTCAGCCATCTAACATCTTTAAACCTAAATAATTTCCTACCATAATTTATTAGAATGTTTCTTCGAGCAGCAGTCTGTTGAACGCGCTCCCTCAGAGTGTGGGAGCCTGTGTTTGAAGTTTCTGTGTCAGTGTGTCCCACTGTAAACATCTGCTGCTTCAGGGCGCTGAGTCATGCGCTGCTGGGTCTGTACAGTGCGTTCTCTGCAATAAAAAAAATGCATTAAGCAGCTTTCATCTGTCAATACATTGTCACTGGAATGTTTTTGATCGTTACTTTTATTGCAGCTATCTCATCAGTGAGAGATTAGTAGAGTCACAACAAGACGGGTGGAACATATTTCCAGATAGATCAAGTCACAGTGTTGTGTGGAGTTGGGTTAATTTCAACATTGAACAAATAAAAATAATCACCGTGACCCCTATGGTGCCTTGATAAAGTTTACCCCTTAAACAGTGCTACAATAGAATAGTCTGGATCAAAGCATATTCTATTAGAATGGCCCAGTCAAAGTCCAGACTTAAATCCTATTGACAACCTGTGGAAAATTCCTCTTCACAGATGCTCTCCATCCTGTCTGACTGAGTTTGAGCTATTTTTCAATGATTAATTGGCAAAAGAAATTAAGTGTTATATTGTGCAAAACCATTTGGGGACCTACCCTAAAGAGTTTCAGCTGCAACTTCAGCCTTGCACCTTTAGAGATTAATTATTTTGCAAGGTACTATAGTTTGTTGCTGACTCAGAGGTGAAAAATATTTAGGATATCTTCAGAATGAGTCTTTGGTAAACAGCAGCTGCACATCTCTGTGGCTTTTTAAATAAATTTAGCTTTTACGATTTGTTATGATACATGGATGTTGGGTTAAAAATAACTAAAAAGCCCTGCAGCTGTTGTTTCTCTTCTTTAAAGAGATTCAGAAATGCCATCTTTTTTTATCTTTATGCCACTATTGTACAATTTAGATACACTTTCCAGTATTAGAGTAACTATGCCTCTGTTAAAAAAGGCATTTGTGGCTTCCAGATGGCAACAGAAAACAGCCTTACATTCCAGTCTGAAGTTGTTCAGAAGTCAACACATGCTTTAAATGCTTTCTGCTCCTGCTACAAAAACTAGTTTGCCCAAAGTTATTATGCTGTACATGTGAATGTGTGCAAACAGCATTTTTCAAAGGCAGTACATCAATCAGGCACATGGTACATAGAAATAGAAGCAGTGGATCAGGGAGTAATTTAAAATTCTGTGAGCAGAAATCCAGTATAATTACCACAATTACCGAGGTAATGATTCCTCACCCCTTTGTCTGCCTTTTCGTGTTTGTGATTTAATTTTCATTATGGAAATTCTGTGATTACACAAGTATCTATGCATATGAACTTGACACATCTCCATGTATGCAAATTTGCTTTTGCGAAAACAAGGGTTCCAAAATCTCCATTTTCTATTAAAATTTAAATATAAGCTTAGTTGTAATGTTCTGCCATAAAACAATTAACATTATATGTTAAAACAATGGTAAAGCATAAACAACCTTATTTAGCTTAGGATGCCACATGCTTTACAGCAATCAAAGACATTGATTGGCCGATTGTAACATGTTAATTCTTTTGTCTTAAGTTTTTTAGACTTTCATTTGGAAATTTGCACCTGTGCTTGGAATCGCTGTCATGTTGAGTGATCTGGTTTTCAAATTCATGCAGATACCCTCTCCCTCCTAGTTGCTGGTTATATCATCAATGATGATATGAAATTTACAAAGATTTACAAAGGACAACATTTCTGTTCTGTGTTTGTCTTTTGATTTAGGTCTTTTCCTTTGCTTGACTTCCTTGCACCGATGTTGATTTATATTGTTTAAGTCTGATTGATTATTTCCGAGCATAATAAAGGTTAGCATAATACAATTTGATAATTGCATTAGGTCATTAGGAATTTAATTTTCCATTTTGCTTTGTTTTTCTTGTCATTTATTTTACTGTTATTGTGTGTGTGTGGGGGGGGATGATTAGTCTGACATTTTATAATTTTAATGGAAGAATTTGGTCATTTTATGATTTCTTTAGGGTTAAAAAGATCCATCAGTAGAAGGACAAGGGTAAAGATGGATACAAGGTAATGTGGAAGGAATGACCAGCTGAAGCTACACAAGTAAACCCTGAATTAAACACGAGCATGTTCCTGTCATTTAGGCCGCTGGATGTTTTCTGCGACCTTTGCCTTAATGCTCTTTATTTTCCTTGAGCCACCATAAACCATCAGTACCTCTCTGTGACAATTTAGAGACCCCACCAAACAGTGTCAATAATGTGTTTCATTAGTATTATTTATACTGTAAATCTGTAACAGAAGCTGTACAGTAGAGGTAAAACAGTCCACAAAAATCCTGGCTCAGTTTGTTTGTTTTTAAAGTCACTGTCTAGTATATTTTCGCTTTGCTCGATTTGTTAAAGTTATTTATAACAACATGCACATTTGGAACACTGTTGATGTATATCAAATGTGTTCCAAATGCTCTCTTGAAACAGAAGGTTCTGAGGGCTCGGCTCTAAAATAAGCATCCAAGACGGAGAGAATTTTTGTTTCTTAAATAAATTTATTATCAAACGTAACATTATGTGTTAACTGACTTACTAATATACTACACATACATTATATCAACTGTTTATTGGTAACGTCACATGGGACAAAGTGCCAACAATAAATACATTTAAAAGTGCAAAAAACTTTGAATGTGTTTGTGCAGGCATGCTCTCCTCTCTGCCTGTATTATCAGGGTAACTGAAATGAATCCTGAGCCTGAGCAGAAAAGACAAAAACAAACACCCCAGATCATTTGTTCAAGTAGCAGCTCTAAAAGTCGTTTTGTCTGCCACCCTTCAAGATGCTAAGAATATAATGCTTTCATGTCAGACTCTGAAAAATTCTCCAACAACCCTGGAAAAAGTTTTATTTTCAATAAGTTGCGGGGTTTTTTTGTTGTTGTTTTTTTTAATGGTTGTTTGGTAAAATGTTTGCTAGCTTGATGAAAAGAAACTTTGTAACATGGTTTCATTATATTGTTTAAAGCAGTTTGTTGAAAACCTTTTTGCCTGGTTACACGGCAAGATAATTATGTAGATTTTTGACCCAATCTTCACCTTCCGACTATATAAGGACGCCACGATTATCTTGATGGTTCTAAGCATAATCTTATGAGATATTCCTGCTGTGCATGATGTGTTAAGAATTATCTAGTCTGATCAGGAGGATGTCGGGACCGCTCCGACCTCAGATCCAGGATATTCTACATGTTGGATTGTCTTGGCCTGATACTAGCTTGTGGGGTGTTACCCGAGGACAAACAAACATGGAGCCTGTTGATTGTGACATATAGTGAATTAGAAAGCGAGGTGACAAAAACACAGTGCGGAATCCAAAATTAGGAAGACAAAACACCTGCCATGGCGCACCAGAAATGGATGCACATTTATTTCAACTGTAATTAACCAGGAAAGCTCAATGAAATATCAGAACACAACAGCTTACTTCCATATCATAGGCAAGGAGAGCCCCTGCTCACGCTGTCTTCACTCCTTTAACCAATGCCTTTTCTTTTTCAAGTCAAGAGATTTCAAGTCTGACATCTGAAAGCAAGCTGTTTGTGTGCGGTGTGTTGTGCTTGCCATGTGGCTGTACACCATACACCGTAGGACCAAACCAGTTATCTATGGTTTTTTGTCATCATCTCAGGTTTTGAAAATCAAACAACAATTTTTAAATCTTGCAGTGTGAACCAAGAATTAGATTGTAGTGCACCTCTCTGTGGTGCGTTTATTATGGCTGGTGTGAATTGGTAATAAAGGGCAGTTTAAAGGCTACAGGCTTCTGAGTTTGCTAGTTCTGTATTTCTTCCTACCAGTCACGTTCACAGAGTGATGCCATTTCAAATGAGCAATTTGGGCTGCATTCACACCTTCCACCTTTGGTTCGCTTTAAATGGACCAGAGTTTGTTTCTCCCCTTGGTATTTACCTTTTGTGCAGGTGTGAATACACTCAAGCGAACCCTGGTCTGGACCAAACAACCTCTTCCATACGGACTCCTGTGTGGTTCGCTTCTGGTGTAAATATGGACTGGTTTAGATCCAACCCAACTACAGGAAATGTACACCTTTTTGAACTTAAAAGGGACATTTTATGCTTTTAAATCCTTCCTTTTTTCACTTAAATCATTCAGTTGTGGTCTATATATATTGGAACTGCAATGCTTTGGTCTGAACCCCTTGTTATTGGGGCTCCACAGGCTCCTCTTTTACCCATGTTCTGAGGTGTGTCTGAGAGCAACTTGCTTTGGTGCCCTCTCTTTAAATGCTACTGAGGCACTTCACACCACGCCCCCCTCCAGGTCAAAGAGCAATCTACTTTGACCAGTTCGGCCATTTTTGTAGTTTGATAACAATTATTTAGCGCCACAGAAACAAGAGAAAAACGGCAAAAACATTGCAAAAATGTTAATGTAATAATACTATTGAAACCACGCAGTACAGTTATGTCCTCAAGGAGCTAAAAGCAGCACACAGCACTAACATGAGCAGAAGGCACGATGCTACTGCTATCAAAACAATGGCCAGGACATCACATCAACACACAATATATTTATGTCTAAAATAAAGTTTGCTTCATTTGTTGTCATTTTAGCGTTATTTGCAGCTTACCGCTTTGCTGTGTCCATGGTTTCCATAGACAGAAGGAACTGAATGCTTAATCAGATGAAGTCTTTCAGCAAATCCTTCTTGATACTGGCGGAGGTTGCTGAAGAGACTCGTACTTGAAGTGGGGAAAATAGGAATTTCCCCACTGATTTGGGTTAGATTTCCATGAAAATTAAAATTTAACCAGGCACTTTGAAGAGGTTCTGATGCTGGGGGACGGTGTAATGAACAACCAAACCAAACTTATCCTCTTTCAGCATAGTCATACTTGAGCTTGGACTAAAAAATCACAGCGAGAAATAAATATGGTGTATACGTGAAATTGATCAGCTGGAAGTCCATGACCATGACCATGTACTTGTGGTTCTCGGTGTCTGGGGCTGGGGGCTTTGGTGTGTGCCTGTTCTCTCCTGGCTCTGTCGCGCTTCTGCTTGGGGAGTGATATGTCCCAGGGTCTGGTGTCTCTGGGTCCATGGCTGAATAAGCTCCGGCATAGACGGCCGCTGGCAGGGCCTGTGGACTCATTGCTGCAGCTCCCTTCTGCACTGTGGCTGCTGGGTGGTTCCCCTGGGACTCTCCCTTGCTCTACTCTGGAGGGGTTGCGGTAGTCTCTGTGGTGGTTCTCCTGGGGTTCCTGTGCTCCGGGGGTCAGATCTGTGGCTCCTGACACTCGCTATTGCATATTTTTATGGATAAACCTTGTATACACAAGCGTGCTCACACTCAGACCCACAGGTGTTTAGATTCAGGTGTTAACAGATACACAAATGTGCTATATTGAGCTGCAGATACCATTGAATACATCTTGCATTGACTAGTACTGTGCACTTTTCGGTAACAACGCTGTTAATATGAATGTTTCTGCAGGTGTAGAAGCAAGCAGGGTGTTATCTTGTTATCTCTTCATCCTTCTTTCTCTTCTCCAATCTTTTCTCCTTCTCTCCCTTTTTCCTTTTTGCCCCACCTCTCTCTCTTTCGTGCTTCTTATTTTTTTTTTTTCTTTTTGTTTCCATCTCTGTGTAACAATTGAAATAATCCCAAAGCAGTTTCTAATAAAGTTTATTTTATAAATATCATTAGAGCCGTAATGCTCCACTTGTGAAAGTAAATATGCTGGGCTTCTTCTTGGCACTCAGACAACAACTCTGAGTGCTACTCCGCCAGACAGGAAATGGAAAAAAAAAAAGGAAGTCATGACCATGTTTAGCTGTTTAGCAGTAAATACTGTGAGGTAACAGTTGGAAAAACATAACAGATGATAAAGACAACTGAACGGACTGAAAAATATGACCTAAACAGAATAAAAAGATATCTCCTCAACACCTGGAGAGACTATTAAACTTTTCTGCACTCTTACAGACTCCAAGTACACAACAAAATAGATTTAAAAGATAAAAATGTGGATTTTGCATATGTGCCCTTTAACATCCCACCTTAGCAGGACATCATAGCTGCACAAAGGAGTAGCGTGAGCTAAAAAAAAAAATAGTTTTTGGTGTTATAATAGAAATATTTTGCTGACAGGCTCAATCACATAATAGTAAAGCACATTTACAGTGCAAACTTCCACTGTAAGTATGCAAATATATTGATGATATTTTCATCAAATCTTCTGAAAACATGTTTAATATGTCAAGAGGTAAGACCAAAACGACGCCTCTGTGTTCTTAACTTATAGTAAGCAAGTATGCATGTGGGTAAGGCTTCATAGCTTCTCCTGACCATATTTTTTTCGTTAAACTTAAGTTCAGATATGTAAAGCAATAACATCGCCACAAAAACAGTCATCAGGGAACCATCTCCACCATTCTTCACGTTCTGCGAAGGAAATAACAATTTCCACACCATATTTATTGCACCATGCCTGCCTCCTGCACATTCTAGACAAGAGCACCCCTGCATGTCCTCCTTCATATTTCAAGCTGTGAGAGCTGTGTGTGCCTTCATCATGTCTTCTAAGTGTCTACATGGGATGAAAAAAGCAAATTAAAGAGAAACAGCAGTTAAGAGGATCAGCTAACAGCAAGATTAAAGAGGAAAGAAGACAAAGATGGAACAGTATAACCATATAAATACTCAACAATTTGCGGTAAAATACAGCCATAAAACAGATATTTGACAAAAAAGAAAATGACTGTGTAAATTTTGCACTTGTCTCATGCACACATCGTTTTTACAAACCTGTTTTCTGTGAGTAGACGTTTATTACCTAAAGTATCTTGCAAAAGTAATAACTTTTTTTGACATGTTGTCGCCTTGCAACCACAAGCTCCAAGGTGTTTTACAGTGTTTTTATCTAAAGAAAAATCAGCACAATGTAATTTTTAAGTGGAAAGAAACAGGTGCAAGGTTTTCTAATTTTTTCTTTGTGTCATTATTTAATTTTTTTAATAATGTCTACTTTCAATAGTAGTAGTTTTCTTGTAAGATGGTTTGCACTTCTACTTTAGTAATATTATTTTGTTTATTTTTTATTAATATTATCACTCATTCTTGAGTACAATTTCTGGCTACTCTAGCTACTTTTAGTTACTTCACTGAATGATGAACAAACATGATGTGATTTATTTTTTCTCAATACCAGAACTTGAACATCATTTCTAATTTTGTCTGTAAGATTACATCATATCCATTTTACTTTTTCTTCTACTTGAGTAAAAATATATTAAAGTAGTGCTACTCTCACTCTAGTACAATTTCTGGCTACTCTACCCATCTGTGCCCTGAAGCCTTGCCCCATTAAGTGCTAAAAACCTGACTTAATTTTTTTTTGTGTGTGTGTCACTATATTTTAAACAGTTTCTGTTAGAAGATTATCAGTTTCCATTGCATGCTAAAACCTTACCAGAATCTGTTAATTTATTTTGTTGTTTGTTTTCTACCTTAGCAACTCAAATGCAACCCACTAACTGAAAAATTACTCTTTTTTTATGGGTTATCTGGTTGTCTTGATTAATTTTAACATTGTCTGAGTTGCACATTATCAATGTCACCTTGATTGCTTCCTGTTGAAAGCAATGGCTTTAATATAAGAACAGAAAGTTAAACCACATGCAGAGAACAAACAAACAAACAAACTGTAATTTCTGTAGTATTTGCTCATCAAAACCAACCATAGATCCTTTTACAGGAGCTTTATTTTTGGGCTGTTTTACCCATCTTAACACAATTGTTTCATTCACTGTATTCTGAACCACAGTTATTCACACAAATAAACCATGACTCCGAAGAATACTTGAATCAAATTTTTCTATCACCTTCTGCTGGGAGGAACCAGGCTGTTGTTCTTCCAAAGAAATGCTGAACTGTCAGCAGGTGTGTGTGTGTGTGTGTGTGTGTGTGTGTGTGTGTGTGTGTGTGTGTGTGTGTGTGTGTGTGTGTGTGTGTGTGTTTGTGTGGTCAAAGTATTGATCAACCATGCTAGTTTTGTTTCAGAGGCGGCCAATCCAGAGGGAATCAGATTTGATCCTGTTTGTCCATGTGTCTATTTGCTTGGGTTTGAAATAAGGAGAAAAATGACTGATAGTGAATATTTGAAAACTGAGAGAGACCCCCTGTTTGAGATGGTTGAAGAGGCCATAAAACACGGGTGTAAACAGAATTTCCACCTCTATTGATTCACTTAGCACAAGTTGGAGGGTTGGTTGGTTTGGGTTGAGTTGCGAACAGCCTGGGGGAACCTGCTTTCTCCAGACTGATCAATGTAGAGACAAAAAGAAACATCTGAAGGTTTGTTCCCTAAGCTGTGAGCTTTCACAGTTTTTCAAGCCCTTATTATGACATCCAAAGATTTATGGTTTCTTGAGCAACATGTTGCTGAAGGAGCAATAATGTCCATTTTTACCTATCATGACAGTCACCCTCACATCTTCTTTGGCTCTTGGTGCTTTTCCTCCCACATCTTGTTTTGACTACAACAGTCTGATCCTGTTGCTGTTCTGCAATTCACCTCTTCCACTATTTCTGGTAGTGGCAAAGACCTCCATGCGCCGCTCGCCATAAGTGTGAAAAATCAATATCATCTCAGCACTGCTTCAATTTTCAATTAACAACTTTTGGGTCAGTCTCTCCAGACACATCCATCACATCGGTTCAGCCTCTACTGCATAAGAGTAGAAGAAAAACTCAGACAGGGCTGCTCTTATACTCACTCACCTCACAGACTGTTTCCATAGCAAACAGTGATATAAGAAAATATAAATCAGTCTTAAAAATTGGATTCTTGATAAAATAGTTGTAGAATTTCCTCAGAATTAAGCAGTTGCTCAGTTCTAAGCACTGTTATAGAATCTTGTATCCTGTTTACCGTAGAACCCACTCTTAGCTACTGTTGTCTCATAAGTTCAATTATGAAAGATAATTTATATTGTTTTATTATTTTTTTTTTTACTTTATAATTTATCCTGCTTGTGATGGCTGGCACAGCAAGAATTTGTCTAGTTCAAATCTTAGCTGAAGCCTTTCAGTGTGGAGTTTTGCAATTTCTACCCAAAGTTGCTTTCACACAGTTTCATGTCTGGCATATCTAAAAACACTTTTCATATGGGTCTACAAATGAAGAAATTAAGTATATTTTGTACAATATCAAGTTCTGTTACCATGTAATCCATCCAGTCCATTCCTCCATTCCACTTATCCCAGAAAGGTTCAAACAGGTCTTGAGGGGAACCAGGACATTCCTTTTCCCCATCAACACTTTCCATCTCATTCTGGGCAATCCCCCAGACATCTCCATACCAGAGAGGAGGTATAGTCCCTCCAAAGTTTTCTGAGTTTTCTCCCAATGGGATGTGCCCAGAAAGCCCCAAACCACCTGAAATGACTCCTTTCGTTCCAGACTAGCAGTGGCTCCACTCCGAGCTTTCCTCTGATTAAAAGAGCTCCTCACCCTCTCTCTGAGTCAGAGCCCAGCCACTCTACTGAGACAGCTCATTTCTGCCTCTTGTATCCAAAGGGTCATAATCCATATCTCCCAGCCATAGGAGAGAGTTGTAACATAGAAAACTGGTAAATCGAGAGCTTTTCAGAATGACACCTGCCTAACTAGAGACAAGGTTTCAAACTGTTTTCTCATCTTTTGCTTTATCTTGACAGCTTTTCTGAACAAGACATCAAGATACCTGAACCCCTCTGTTTAAGGCAGAGAGTACCCCCCACCACCCGACCTAGAGGGAGCACTTCCTCTTTTTCCAGTTGAGAACAATCAAATAAAGAATCTATGAAAATATGTCTCACTTATGATGCACACCAGTATTTTGTACCACACTGTGTATTGGGATGAGGGGTGTGAAATTTACAGAGTGCTAGTGCCCATGGAAAGTGACATTATTTGTTGTGATGTCATCATCTATTGTTTTTTTATTTATTTATTTATTCATTTTTCTATACCTAGCAATTGGCTGACCATGAAAGTGTAATGTTCTATACTCAGTCTATGCCAGTGTTCAAATAATTGGTATCTAAAAAGACTTGCAGAGCCAAGTTAATCTTCCTCAGTGAATACAGAGTGTCTGCATAGTGCAACATACGTTTAATGAACATTATTGCGTCACTGCTGTGCATTTTTTGTAGCACTTGTGCAATTTTTGAAGCAGTGGTGCATATTTGCCTTGTATATGTAGACCACTTTAAACATGCTATAGTATCAGATGCATAGAAACATGATTCTGGATCATTATTTGCTGGCCACTGAAATGCTAGGTAGATCTCATACCATACCAACTGTATTTATAAAGCACTTTAAAACAATCAATACAATAAAACAATTAAAAACAAATAAATTTGAACTAGGTCTCACTGAAGTTGAAAGTCAAAGAATGAAAATAGGTTTTAAGACAGTGAATGACCCTCTCTGATGTGCAGGGTTAGGTTATTCCACAGCTAAAGAGCAACAATAGAGAATGCACAACACATAATATTGTTATGGAGCTTTGAGTTTTTTTGGATTTTTTAAAATGATTTCTGCATCATCTCACAGCCATATTCTATTAATAGGTGATTTTATTTTGACCTTAGTAGTGATATGCGTGCATGATTGTTTGTTTGTGGTGTCCCTGTCGTGGACTCACCAGTTTTGTTGGTCCTCATCTGAATGACTCAGAAGAATTTCTAACATATTTTTTCCATTTAAGGAAATGTCTCCAATCTAAATGACAAGAAGAATTTCTAACATAAATTCTGAAATATCCATTCTGTGCTAATAGTCAGCCACAGTGTTGACATTAAACACACATCACAATACAACCGAACAACATCCAGTGCATAGCTGAGATATTTCCCTAAAAAGACTGTAGTTTATGTTTGCTTTGACATTTTTTGCCATTTCCTTATTAAGCAAACAAAGCAACAATAAAAGACAATATAAGTAGTTGTGGTTTCTAGCAAAAACTAGTTTGCTGTAACAATGTTTATAAAAATCGTTTTGACTCAATTTTATAAAAGCATTTTAAAACAATTATCAGAATTTTCATTTGTGAGAGCACAAGAAGTCCAAATGCATCAGAAAGATGGTTTGTTTTACTAAATATCCACATTAATGTGAACAGGGCCTTAGTTTCCATGTCAGATCAGTTATGTTCAGTCAAGCTTTAAGAAGCTGCAGATTTACATTTTAATTTAAACCAATATTTTATACAGTGTCCTAGAAGCTATTGCTAAGTACCATTTTAGTTGAGTCCCACTTTTTAATCAGATGAACAAGTGTCCTTAATTTCAAAAATGACAAACTGAAATTCCACTCATGAACTCAAATTTATTTACTGTTTAACCTGAACCTGTTGTTGTGTCTATTGTGCAATTACATGTGTCCCCCCAAAAACTACCCATCATGTTTGACTGTTTTTGAGATTGAGAAACTTCCAGTTAACTCTCCAAAGTGAACTCATGGTGGTCCGATGCTCCTGTTCTTTCTAAAAAGCAAAACAACGCCATAAATCAATGACAGCAGATCAGTGAAAGAAAATTAATCCTATCTGCTCAACCCTCTGTGAATCCAGACTGCAGGAGCTGAATCACCTTCCTTCCACATTCCTTTTAGTTAGCAGTCAGCAGACACTGTCTACTGTCTAATGAAGCTAATTAATGTGACAATTAAAGAATCTCTGTAGTGCTGACAATGTTAGACTGCAACACACTTTCTTGCAACGTTGGAATTAAAATGCAAAAGGAGGCTCAAAGAGAGCAAATAAGCTGCGACTCAATGGTTCATGTTTTTATTTGATGGTTTCAATTTTACAGCGGGAGTTTATTTATCACATTAGTCATTTGAAGATTGATCCTTCTGAAATGATGCCAACAAACCCAGGATTGTTTCCATTTTAATGCTGGCAAGTATTCTTCTGCATTCATGCGCTTCTTTCTTGGGTTATTTCTCTAATTAACTTATTTTGCTTCAATGTGAAGAAAATATCGACAATTAAAAAAATTAAAAAAACACAATGTACAGTTTGACATGACACTTTCCACGCTTTCTCCGAATTTACTGAAGAAATGTACACGGTAAAATGTCTGAAATAAACAATAAGACTTTTTAGCAATACAGCTGGGTTAGAAAGGGAAAATGTCAGATGTTTCTCTGCTGTGTTCCAGGGGGTCTTTTCTTTATGTGGTGGCCAAGCTTTTACCCGCTCATTTATCTCTGCGGTCAGGAATAAAATGAAAGATTTGACAAAATCCCTCAACACCACACATTTATACACTTTGTGTCCAAGGGAGACAATGAGAAATTCAGGAAGGAAAACGCCCCACAGTTCTCCTCTGATCTTACATACATTTGTTTAGAAACAAACAGAACTGAGAGCCCCACAAACCTCCAGCTAACCATCCCCCACTTGAAATTGACCATCAGGACCACATATTACTGTGACACTTTCTAATCAAGCTTTAGTTAAGTAGCTAATCAACCATTTGCCAACCAATTAAATCTTGTAATTGCCCTACTTAAGAGGTAAAAGTAATTTCATTAACATGGATATCTCTTTATGGCTGAAAGAAGAGCTGCTGAGCATTGCTACTGCTGGACCATCATCATTTACTGTCAAGCAACTACAGACCATCTGTATTTACAATCTGTCTGGACAGTAAACCATTTGAATCTTAAATTACATAAATGCAAATGGTGAAATTAGTACTGTAACTGTGTAAAATGTACATGTGACTGTTTTGAAACTTGAATATACAGCAGGGAAATAAGTATTGAACACATTCTTTCTCAGTTAACATATTTCCAATGGGGTTATTATTTAAACCAAAAAACAGCTTAAGCATTACATGTTTAAGCAAATCAAAACAAATTAGTCCATAAATTAAGTTGTGTGTAATAAAGTGGAGTTACACAGGGAATAAGTATTGAAGTATTGAACACATGAATAAAAGGACATGCTAAAGGTATAGAAAGCCAAGAAAATTGCTGAAATCGTTCAGTATTTAGAAAGAAATCCTGCTTCCTGTCAGTGCAAATAAAATTATCTGGTTTAGGCCTAACTGATGGCCAACAAAAAGGTTTCTCATTACCAAAGCATTGCACAAAAATCATCTCAAGATAGGAGAATGCATATGTGCTCACTCATTTGCAGTCTTACTGTTGCAAAACATGCTGATGGCATGGGATGCTGATGTATTTTTAAACCTCTGAATGTTTCAGTGAGCTCCACTGAGGCTATAACCAAGTGGAAAGACTATGATTAACAATCCACAACTAGGTGCTTTTCACAAAATTCCTAACAGAGATGTGAAAAGAATATGAGATGTGTAAGAGCCAAAGACCACTCACAGAGAGCCTCAGAAACATCTTATTTTGGCTAAAAATGTTTTATTTTTTAAATTTCTACAAAAACAGTAACTAATGACCAAAACAAAAACTGACCCCCATACACATCACGGCAAAAGACTCCCCTCCTGAAGCAAAACCTTTAGACAAGCCAATGAAATTCTGGGAGAATATACTCTGGTCAGATTAGACCAAAACTGAACTCTTTAGACATCTCTTCACGAGCAGTGTTTGGATGAGGAATATCACTTCACATTACCTTCAAAATAAAAGAAGTGAAGTTTGTATGTGGTATCATCATAAGTCAAGTAAGTTATCTGGAAATGTTTTAAAAGAATCTGGAGATTTAAACAGGCAAGTATTTAGGAAGATAGTAATGCCAAAGTCACAGCCATAAAACTAAATGGGTTTCAGAAAGGGTTCAAGGGCAATGGATGGATGGATGGATGGATGGATGGATGGATGGATGGATGGATGGATGGATGGATGGATGGATGGATGGATGGATGGATGGATGGATGGATGGATGGATGGATGGATGGATGGATGGATGGATGGATCTTGCATGTTTTGCCAATGCATGTGTGGGTTTTTCTCTAGGTACTCTGGTTTCTTCCTCCTTCCCAAATAATGTTAGGCATGAGTGTGTGTTTGTCTCTGGTCACTAAGTTGCTGTGTTGGCCCAATGATGACAACCAACACCCCATCTCTCGTTAACTGTGAGGCAGCTCCAAGTAAAGTATTTGAGGGGCAGGTTCAACACCTCCATAACCATGCACAAGATTAAGACGGTTTAGAGAAAGAATGGTTAGATCAGCAAAATGAACATTACTTAGCTAAAAATGCAATAAAGGAAAAAAGGATTTGAAGAACAGTATGTGTTTATGTCAGGGTGTTAAATCTAGGTACAGTGTGCTCACTGTGCTAAGTGCACAACATATTTTTGTAACACAGCATGTGATATCAATGACACAATGTACTAACATCTGTTATGTTATTTACTTTGGCCATTTATACCTTCATCTGTTCACTCCCCGTACTTCAGAGGAATATTCTGTACTGGCACTCTTCCAGGTTAATTCTTCCCAGTTGATGGTTCTGATAACTCGGTCCTGTAGGAGTGGACCAGTCCTCGTAACACTTTGCCATATCTGTGTTTTATTACACAGGGGGCTTAGCACAAAGTCGTTCTGCTTCCCACAGATTAGCAGCACATTCGGACTATACATACTCCTCTATCATCTGAAGTATACCTTTTTCTGATTCCTGCTGTTTTTGGTATTGGATAGGCCTAAGGACACAACTATATGATTTGATTTGCTATCCTATAGCATTGCGGTGTTAAATGTCATGCATTTGATCAGACAAGTTAGATTTTAGTGGACTATCTCCATAAAGACTTGAGATTTGACTTGGGAGAAAAGACTTCAGGCTTTATGTTTCTTAATGTTGTGTGCATTTCTGTCAGCCATTAATGGTAGCACTCACTTTTAGCCTTTACTAGTAGGAAGCAGAGTGAACTCTTTTCTTTCCACAAATGGCTGACATGATATTTGTAGGTCACCTTGCCCTTCTTGGATAATGTGTTGAGAAGCACTCACACTTAGCCTGACATAGTGCCAGGGGTCTTGCTGTACTCAGACTGGGAACAGGACGCTATGCAGCTACAGGCACATTCAATTTGGGCTGCCTAACACTCTGCGTTCTCCAGAGCTGTCACAATAGCACTGAGAAAATGCCTTTGCCTCATCTCAATTCTGAAAGACGAATTAGTAAAAGTTGCAAATGTAATAAACCCAAACGAATTGAATCATTTTCCAAGCTTTTATGCTTAGTGGTGATTGTTTCTTCTTACACAAAGATGGGATCCACTCGCTTCATTCACATCCAAAACCTCAAATTTACCCATACTTTTTTGTTTCAGCAGTCTATAAATACATTGTGTATTTAACAGTGTCTGGCCCTATAAAGGCCTGTTTATCAGCCTAAAACCAGGTAATGGAAATTAGTTTCATATGTAGTTTGACTTCAGCAGAGTTTTGAATATTTGCTTCACCTGCAATTTATGGTTCAGTTATAGTTTTATGTTGTTTCTAATATTTGCCTTTTGTGCTTCTGGTCCCCTCTCACTAAATTTGACGTGACTGACTAATGGTGACTTGGTAAAGACATACACCAACTTTAAAAAATATTTGTGTTAAATGTTTATTTGAATTATTCTCCCTGATTAAAAACAACAGATTATTTATACATATACACGCAAATATTTCTTTAGATGTAGATCTATGTAAGAGGTGCGTATCTCTAGTGGTCATTGGGCAGGAGGCGGGGAAGACCCTGGACAACTCGTCAGTACACCATGAGCAACACAGAAACAGGACAGACCACCATGCACACACACATTTGTATCTAAGGGCAATTTGGAGGAACCAATTAATGAACTAATCATGTTTTCTGACTGTGGGAGGAGCAGGGATCCAAAAGATTTTTCATTATAAATATTCCACACTTTTCCAGACTCAAGTTTACATTACCTATTAACCTTGAAACTGCTTTAAAAATTTCTGGGTCTTCGCATCAGTCAGCTCAATCAAAAATGAAACAACACAGTGCAAAATTTGGGTTTTGATTTTCAAAGTGGATGACCACTTCAGTGCATTCATGACAACTGGATTAATTTAACAGTGAAAGGTTTATTACCCCAGTGAAGTTGGCCCCCACATTCTTTCAATCTAAAAAAATGGTGTCAAATGTTTGTGCTCTGATAGTGTCAGCTTTCATAGTAAGTACACTGCAAAAAAATAAAGGGAACACTCAAATAACACATCCTAGGATGAAATATTCTCATTGAATACTTTGTTTTGTACAAAGTTGAATGTGCTGACAACAGAATCAGACAAAAATCATCAATGGAAATCACATTTATTAACCAATGGAGGCCTGGATTTGGAGTCACACACAAAATTAAAGTGGAAAAACACACTACAGGCTGATCCAACTTTGATGTAATGTCCTTAAAACAAGT
>JAHUTJ010042586.1:0-17801 GCA_036250325.1 Characodon lateralis | reverse complement strand
CTGGGTTTCCTTAGATAGAAAAACTTTTTATCCAATTTGAATAAATAACTGAATCTGACTGCACTGTTCAATGGTTACGATTAATTGGAATGTATGAACCTGACTTTGTGAAGAGCCTTGAGACGACGTGTTGTGAATTGGCGCTATAGAAATAAACTGAATTGAATTGACAGAGAAGCAAAAACAGAAAAAAACATTTAAGGAGTAAAAATTTCACAGGTCTAGTGTAGACTAGTGGTTGTATGTTTAACGTGAATACGTACGTGACTCTATGGAGATCGAACTTGTGGCAGTTTTGAATGTGGAACATGAGATCTCCTCCGTTCAGATACTCCATTACAAAGAAGAGGTTCTCCTGGACAGAAACAAAGGTTTACCTCCTCTGTGATGATCGGGTGCAGCAGCTGTGTGAAGGAGAGAGCTGCAGTCTGACTGGTTATCAGTGTTTATAACATCTTCCCCTCCACCCACCACAGGCAGCGTTAGCTTGAAGGGAGTTTTTAGAGCCTTTCAGTCTCCTCAGAATAACAGTTACACAAGTAAATCACAGGCATAGAAAAGTGAGACTTTCAGCTGCTTCCATTCACTACAGCTGTTTTATACGGTCCCAGCATGGCTGACTCATTGGATTTGACAGGACCGTTGTCTCTGTGGCAACATACTGAGTCTGCTTCTGGAGGTTTCTTCCTGTTAGTAAATGGTTCCCCTCCCTTGTCACCATATGCTTTGTCTGGAGGATGGACCTTCTAAACCGGCAGAACCCCATTCTGATAGAACCCATGATCATGGTTATCACCTTCGTCTGAAAGGTGCAGTACAGCTGAGTGAGGAACGGGTTCTCCCAGGCTAAAGACAGAACCCTCCTCTCCACCAACGTGCACTCAACATCGTCGTCCATCAGCACCACGTCTTTCTTCAGAGCCTTCACTGCAAAAAACTTCCCGCTCCTTTTCAGCTCAGCCAGAAACACCTGCAACCACAAGAAGACAGAACTTAAACTGTGCAGAACTTTGGACAGACCCCTCTCCACCTGCTAACCATCACCATGATCGCTCAGGCTGTTTTCTGTGGAAACCGACTGCACAAACAGGTCTGACCACAAGTCTGACAGGGCGACGTGTGAAGAAGTAAAATGTCAAACTGTGACGGTGGTCTGGTGAAAAAATGTCTCAGAGCTGCAAGAAGTTCCACAACAAACATTCAACTGCTGAACTTCATGTTGGAGCTGTCTGGAGAAACACCTCTGAAAGACCTCATGTGCCACACCTTTCCGAAGCTGCCTTTCCCGAGCATCTTGTGCAGGATGAAGTCATCGATGTCGAATTTCTGTTGATGATCCTTCTTCGGAACGGCGTACAGAGGTTCTTCTGAGGCCACCTTGGTGGTGGACCTGCTAACGTCCGTCGGTCCCTCCCACAGAACGCCCATTGGATCTGGCAGCACGTTCAGAAACTTCAGTTAAAATACAAACTTAAACTAAAGCTTTTAATGTCAGAGGTTGCGTACCTTTGTTGGTCGGCGCCAACGTGCCGGGTAAGCCCGTTACTAACCCAGACGGCGCTCGGACCACCCCTGGCTGGCCCACACCGACCGGACCTTCTCGACCAATGATCTCACTCTCTTTTGTACTTCTTGCCTTCAGAGAAAAGAAATGATTTCACTTTATTTTAAATTGGTAGTAAAACCCAAATGTTCCTAAAATCCATCCTCAGGTGTGGCTTCCAGTTAAAACACAGTTTGAATAATTATTAATAGTTGCTTTTAGATGAATAAATTGACCTGAAACACACCAGATCTGACCTTTCAGACACCATGAAAATAATCTGGACGGACATCGGATAAAACAGCCTTTAATCCCAATCTGACGACGCCCTGAGTCCGAAAACATGAAGATTTTAGAACCTGGAGTTTTAGACCCGGTCTGGTCTAAATGCCTGTGAATAAATGCTCGTATTTGTTCAAATGATCCATGACTAGTTACCTTCAGACAGTGACTCAGGTGTTAAACGTGATCATGTGTCTGTATTTAACACAATGAGTCTGTGAAACCTGTTGTTCAAACTCCTAAGAGAGCAGAAATCCCTTGGAGTAAACTCAGATGTTATTCTGCAGAGTTAGTGTTAGTACTTTTGTTTGTACCTAAATAATTAATGAGTTAATAATAATAAATAACCGATGTATAAAACTGGAGGAAAGGATGATGAAACTGATTCATTATGTGCATTAACATAACATAAAGCAGCACATAAAAGTAAATATTACAGTTTTTGAAGAAATGGAGGTTTAAATGTTGTCGCGATCAGAACCCCGATGAGATTCATGACTCAGAAACTTTGTCTCAAACCGTTTCTAGTCACAGAAAATCTGTGACTCATAATGAGAACGTTCTGCAACCGTACATCTGTCAGGCGTTCCTCTTCCCGGACGTCTGCTGCAATAAAAACAATCATTTCAGTAAAAATGCTGCTGTCATTCTCTGCTAGAGTCCATTGGGCCAGGTTCTGCTCGTTTGTTGGCTGGATTTTGAAATTCATTCTTTTCTTAACAAGAGGTTAAAATATTTCGACCCATTTTTCATGTACACACAAAGACATTCACCATACATTAGTCAGGCACCAATCAGTAAGCCAAGTGTTCTTTGGCTGGTTCTGATCCATGATCTGCAAGCTGAATTCTGTAAAACAGGATCGTTTTTTCCCGTCCCACCATTCTTTGCCAATGGAGGCATCGATCAACGGGACAAACGGTGACGTGCTAGTTTTGCAGCATGTTTTCTTCTGCTTCAGGTGGTGAAGTCCTTAAAAATGGCAGTTTATCAAAATCAGAATCGCTGGATCAGACGTCAGGGTAAAGCAAAAATCGGTTCTGGTCAGGAAAACGGATGGGTTCATCTCTACTACATTATTTCACCTCTACCAGAGAGCACACATTACAAACCAGGTGTGGTCTGAAGTCCACCTGATGCAAGCAATGAAGTGCTTCAGACAGAACATCTCACACACCTGATTAATGAAGCCTTTTCTGTTTGTCTCTGCATTAAACGCCCAGATTGTCTGACCTGTTGTTGAGTCTCGATGACAGCCAGAGCTTCGGCCATTAGTTTCTGGTTGACCCCACAGAGGTTGGCGACCTTCTTCTGACATTTGTGGTGGACGTTCATGCTGCATTCTGCACAAAAAAGCCCAAACTTAACATTTCAGAAACGTTTGATTCTGTTTGTTCAGTTTAAAATGCTCTATCGTCCACATTTATCGGCTTCCTGACACAGAGCGGTGGAAAGCTTCAGCAAAATCTCCCCCCACCAACCTCCTCGCTGTGCAAGATGAACCCGGGTCCAGTTGCTGTAAACTTTAATTATCACTCTGACCGGGTTTCAAATAAATAAATAAAGTTTAGGCCAGGAGCTGATTCCTTGCAGCCATTTTCTGACTGATGAAGGTCAAGATGTTTTCTAGTCTTTCCCGTTTAGAGGACCAACTTAAAGAAGCAAGCCCCTTTGTCACATCACGTGAAGACCCAGGGAAACTGGAAATAACTGAACATTAATTTAAAGTCCCCACACAGTCTGAACTTTAAATCTAATGAAAGCTTCACTTATATTTAAAGGCACATCTAAAAAAATTTGAATATTGTGAAATATTTTTTGACCCTCGTTTTAGGAATTGAAACTCAAAAATTACGTCTAAAGATTCATTTGACATGGAGGGGAATCTTTTAGCCTTTATTTCTAGTAATCTTTAATGATCGTGGCTTATGATGAAAACCAAATATTCAGTGTTTCAGAAAATTAGAACATTACATAAGATCAATAAAACCTATCAGTTTTTATGTAAGACAGTCATGGACACCGTCCACAAGGAGGGGAAGCCACAAAAGCTCACTGCTAAAGAAGCTGGTTGTTCACAGAGTGCTGTATCCAAGCATATTCACAGAAAGTTGAGTGGAAGGAAAAAGTGTGGTTGGAAAAGGTGCACCAGCATCAGAGAGAACCGCAGCCTTGAGAGAATCCATTCAAGAATTTGGTGGAGATTCACCAGGAGTGGACTGAGGCTGGAGTCAGAACATCAAGAGCTGCTACGCACAGATGAATCCTACACATGGACTACAGGCATCTTACCTGGACTGAGGAGAGCCAGAACTGGACTGTTGCTCTGTGGTCCAAAGTCCTCTGTTCAGATGAAAATAAAGTCTTCATTTCATTTAGAAAACAAGGTCCAGAGTCTGGAGGAAGAGTGAAACGGCACAGAATCCACGTTGACTGAAGTCCAGTGTGAAGTCAGTGATGATTTGAGGCGCCATGTCATCTGCTGGTTCTGGTCCACTGGGTTTTCCGAAGTCCACAGTCAAACCAGCCATCTACCAGGACATGTTAGAGAACTTCAAGCTTCCTTCTGCTTATAAGCTTTATGACAATTACATTTTCCAGCACTTGGTACTGGGCCAAAGGTCCCAACAGAAGATTCAGTTCATGGTGGTACTGGGCCTGATTGGCCAGCAAACTGGCCGGACCAGAACCTGTTAGAGAATCTACGGAGTTCTGTCAAAAGGAAGATGAGATACCAGAACCAACAATGCAGATGACCCGAGGTCTCTATCATGCAGTAATTCATGTAAAAGGAGCCCAGACCAGGTACTGAGAGCATAGAAATGAACATTCTGTTCATAAGCCTGACGTTTCTGTTTAAAATATAATTTTTTATTGATTTGATGTGATATTCTGATGTTCAGAGACACTGAGTTTTGGGTTTTGATTCTCTGTAAGCCAGAATCATCAACATTACAAGAAATAAAGACTGAAATATTTAATTCTATGTATGATGAATCTATAGTTTTAATTTCTGAAATGAGGGACAAAAAATACAGAAGTTTTTCACCATATTCTAATTATTTGCAGATGTACCTGCATTTTATAGCAACTGTTAGACCAGACGGGCTCAACTGGAGTCCTCCAGAGCTACTGTCCTGCTGCTTTTAGAAGCCTTCCTTCTCCAGCGCCCCTGAGCTAAACGAATGACTCGTTATCGGGCCTCTGCAGAGCTGAATGCCTGAATGCTGATGAGGGAATCTGATAGAGAAGGGATGCAAGTAGAGGTTTCAGGCGCCTCTGTGTTTTATTTCTTAAAATGGGATTTTCCCCCCGATTAAAATAAAAAGTGTTTCATGGATGATGAGTAGGATTATTCATCATAAATGGGAGTTTTTGCTCTCTGTGCTGCCAGCTCCCTGCTGCAGCAGCTGCTGGGTCCTCCCGGACAATCGGCCAACCCCCGACAGGAACTTGGGTCAGATTTCTGATGAGACGTGCTGCAGCGTCAGCTGTTGGAGGCGACGCATCCGATGCAACGCTCAGACCTAAATCACAGTGCTTCCGCTGCACAAATGAAATTATTTTTATGGGTTTTGGAAAATAAGCCTCTTATGTTACATAAAGCACCAAAAACCTGTCATCTGATTATTCATGTGAAACATTTTATATTGCAGTGATCTGACCAGTAATATTCCTACTCAGAAGCCTCGTTCTGCACAGCCTCAGCTAAACCTCATGCAACTGGTAACAAACAGAAACTTTTTTATTACCACCAACATTTATATTAGCTAAAAAGCAGCAAGAATCCAAAAAATCTTGAAAAATCTACAACAAGATCATCAAATTGGAATAAAAGTGTAAACTGAGCCTTTTCATGCTGATATTCCCAGATGATTCTCAATCAAAGCTCTGAACTGGGAAATCTGAACAGCAGTTTAATTTGAACTGACTGCCCTGCAGGTTTAGATACTGCAGCATAAGCAGGGACCATCTGTGACCTTCATTCATTGGTTGGTGAGAAACCCTTTTATATTCGTAACTATCAACATTTATTTTAAGGTCGAAATCCAGCTAAATCCTGGAGAAAATCCTGTCAGAGGCTGCAGAAGACTGGAGCCTGGGGTGGAGGTTCTCCTTCCAGCAACGACAGCCAGAGATACATTGGATGGTTTAGATCAAAGCAGATTCATGTGTTAGTATGGCCTAGTCAAAGTCCAGACCTAAATCCAGCTGAGAATCTGTGGTAAGACTGATGTTTAGAGATGTTCTCCATCCAGTGTGACTGAACTCGGGCTGCTTTATAAAGACTGGAGAAAACCTTCAGTCTGCAGATGTTCAAAGTTGGTGGAAACAATCCCCAGAAGACCCGCAGCCAATGTTGGTTCTGCAAAGTTCTTAGTACCACATTGAATCCAAATGCAATGCACTGACCTCTGTGGTTGGTAATGTGGAAAATGTCAAGGGTATGAATACTTCTGCAAGGAATCAGAGAAGCATTTTCTGTAATGAATAGTTCCTCCTTTTCCAAATCCCTCCAACTGATTTTCTTCTAGAAATAAACGTGTAAATGTGCATGAAATGAAGGGCCTCTCACCCGCACATTTGAGCCCCTGCTTGGCGAGCCCCCACAGCAGAGTCCCACAGTGCTGGCAGAAGGTGGGGCTCATGTAGGTGCAGACCCTGAACCTGTGGGGCATGTCGATCTTGAAGCGCTCCTTGTGGATCTGCAAAACACAACAGTTTGAATGCAGCTGGAAAAAAAACGGTCCAAACCAAGTGGTACGATGCAGGCAGACTTCACGGTGAGAGCGGGTTCACTGGTTCTGGAGATAAACAAACAGACAACTAACTGCCTTCAGGACGTTTCAGGATCTGCTTCTTATCATTAGTTTTACAGCAGAAGGTTGCATGATTTCAACTGATGATGTCATCTCTGAGTCTGCTGGAGGATCAGAATAAAGACTCGAGAAGAAAAGGAGCGTTTAGAGATGATTCAGACGTCTGAGGTTTGTTCAATGCTGCAGGGATGTAAAACCCAACAGAAAGGCAGCAGCAAATATAAGATGGATCCAGGCGGGATCTTTGTTTAGCATAGAACCAGGATTCTTCTGTAACCTGCTTTCATGCTTCTGTAATAAAGCATACAGTATGCATGGATTCACAGATCTGGTGAGAGAACCCAACAGCGGGAGGTTCAGCCCACAGAACCAACAGCCATAAGGTGAGAAGGAGGAGAAAAGGCAGGAAGGCCCGCTGATAACACACTTCATAGAGGGGACCCGGTTCCCCCGGGTCAAGAACAGGAGGGAGGGAAGAAGGACAGAAGAAAGGACGAACAGCAGGAAGGAAGGAAGAGAACATAGGAAGAACAGGAGGGAGGAAGGAATACTTATTAAGACCTGTCAAAAACTTCAGTGTGCATCGGATCCCAGAACAAACCCATGTTGGTTCTGAGGTTTGTTTTGGACTCGGCACCAGTATTGGACACTGTGTAAAAGCTTACCATTGTTTCCTTGCTGTTAACAGCTGAACCCGTGCATTTGGCGATGACTTTGTCGATGCACTTTTTGTGGATAGCAGCGTTGCACTCTAAGAGACACAAAGACAGCAGAGGGAGACTCAGACATGGTCCGTGTCTCTGGGGCATACTAACGGAAAAGACTGACACTCACGTCTGCACTGGTAGCCCTGCTTGTTGAGACCCCTGCAGTGCAGAAAAAAGAAGAATGACTGGCCAGATGAAGGCGAGAACGATTAATGTGCAGAACCGTGACGTTTGGGTCGTACCAGACAAACTCTTTGCAGACGGAGCAGAAGGTCGGCTGAGGGAAGAACGTGGCGCTGAACTCGTGACACTTGACCTCATGGATTTTGGCCTGTTTGATGGCGCCGCGTCGCTGATGGAGGGTGAACAGGCCGTCACCGCCCTGCTCGGACTCCGGGTCAGTACCAGTCTGACCTGCAGCGTCTGAAACACATCCAGCCACCTTAGAACCAAGAGTGATGACCTGCAACCAACACCGTGGTTACAATTTCACACTAAAGTTTCGATTTCTCACATTGCAAACAGAGAACGTCAGCTTCCGTTTGCATCACCACGAGCTCGTCTTTTTCCTTTCGCTGTTACATGAATGAGAAAGTTCTAATGCTGCTCGGCCCAGAATGCTAGTCCCTGTGCCACCTGTTCTTCTGAGCATTAGCTTGGCCTATACATAGATCTGGATTTTACTCCTCTCTGACCTCTCCAGACTCTGCCTTGGTTTTAATGTCAGGAAAGTGGGCCTCACCCAGGGTGGCTGAAAGGTCAAAGGTCATCATTATGGTGTGAGAAAGGCAGTGAGACAGAGTGCTTTGTTTCGATACAATTATAGTCACTTTATATGACTATGGAGGTTTCTGATTGGACTAATTCATTTATGAATTCTTCTTTGAAAACAACCTTTAAATCAGGTATTAAAAAACTGCATTAAAGCGTTTTTATTGGTCTGATGTAATATTCTGATCTTAAATGTCTAGTTTTTATTGGCTGGAAGCAGAAAATCATCATAATTAACAGAAATAAAAGCTTGAAAACAAAAGTCGGTTAAATGAATCTATATAACTCCATCAGTCATGGAGTCACTGAATCCTCAACGTATTACAAAGAGACATGTTCTCTATGGACGCTGAAAAGACCCACCACTTTTCTCCAGATAGTATCTGGCCTCCATCAGCAGGCGACCCCGTGGCTTCATCTCCAGCTGCAAACCGACACACAGGAGAAAAAAGCTGAGATGTTAAAGCGATCCATCTGGTAAGAAATGGGCCGATTACAGAGAATTCACAGGAGCAAGGATGTGGCTTCAGGGAGATGATGATGCATGGATGACATGTTTGGTAGAAGGACTGAAAGAGACTCTCAGTCTGGCAAATTCAAACAACCAACAGAGGGAGAAATGTATTTGATTTTAGTCGTTTATTTAAAGTTTGTGTTTGATTCTCAGTTGGGAAGCAGGACAGCAGGCCTCTGATACAATAAAAACCCAACCCTGCTATATGGTGGGAAAATAAGCATTTGATCCCCCGTCTGTTAAATCCCTTCCCAACATCAGACCCGACTCCTCGTTTTATTACAGTCTCATCTGAATACAGAGGGACACAGCGCTGCAGGCTGAGAGGTTCTGATCCCAGTCAGGACAGACAGGATTCTGGCTCCACATTAGGATGAGCAAGACGTGATCTAAAAACAAGAAGGTTTTAGCATGAGAATGATTAACATCTGGAGCTCCGGGAAAGGTCTCAGAGATCAGCCCACAGCTAAATGGAGGGAGCGTGTGAAGTCACTGAGAACACTGAAGATGGCTCCTGGAGCAGGTCAATAACTCCTAATATAACAACAGAGTCCATAAGGCCACGGAGTGGTTAAGTCAGTCTCTAGATCTCAGTCCTACAGAAGGTCTGCAGAGGAAGCTGAAGCTGTGGGCTACCAAGCAGGAACCAAGAAACCTAAATGATTCAGAGAGTTTCTGTGAAGATGTGGGTCAGGATGCCTCCTGAGATGTATAGAAACCTGCTTACCACCTGCAGAAAGTGCCCCAGTGATGCGCTGCCAATAAACCTTTCTCCACCAAGGTCTAAGCTGTCCTCTGATGGGACATAATACTTATTTCACTCAATGACATGCAAGCCTTTTCCAGACTGTGCAGGAACCCTGAATTCAGAAATCTAGAATGACATTATAAATGCTCCGTAAATAAATATAGAAATAACTTAATAAAACTTGAAGTGTTAATTATGTTAAATGAAGCCTATATTTCTCTATTTAGTATAATGTTAATGTTCTGAGCTGAGATTCTATGTGTAGGACTCAGTTTTCTCGGACTGGAGAATAAAAACGGAGATGAAACCCAGAGGTTCCGCTGCACTGACCCAGATCTCCAGCTTGCCATTCTCCTTCTTGCAGCGTGTAGCTAGAGAGTCCAGGGCCACCGTGACCTCCAACTTGAGCTCCGCCGTCCGGTCCTTCACCATCACATGCATGATGCGCCCGCGGTGGACGTGGGCGTCAAAGGTGGTGTTCCACGGTGGGTACATGGTGGGCTTCTTCTGCTTGTAGACTTGGCCCTTCTCTGCAAAGACGAGGACAGAATTCGCCCTTATTGAGAGACATGTTGGACATTTTATCATGGCAAAGATGGGAACTAAGATTAACCTGGAGTACCCTTTCAGTTTCACTTCCATACAGGGAAAACAGACCCGTCCTACAAGCTACAACAGAACCCATCTGAACGGCTCTTGCTGTATTTGGAGATATTTGGTTTAGGGAAAACCTTTAAAGGACACTTCAAAATCCCACGGCTGAGCAAGATGTTCTTTATTATCACAGTTCGTCATGTTTTCCAGAGTATTTCACAGAACTTCTCCCACTTCTCCTCAATTAGAGAAGCTAATAATAGTTTATGATGCCGTGCAGCTGTACTAAAAAGTTTAACATTCAATCAGAGAAACTACAGGCATTTTTAGGCCCCTTTCTACAGGATTAAGACTCTCCGATGGTCTCCAGGACCTCCATGGTTGTTTAATTTGAAAAAAACCTCATGTCAGAGTTGAGCCTATCACGACGCTGCTGCAACCGGAACATCTCAGAACGTCCCTGAGCCTATACGTGTCATTTGGAGGTGTGTGCACCTTCTCAGCTGGGATCTCACACAGTCCCAGCAGATCATGGATCTGTGCTTATTGGTGACTGTGGATGGTTTGTTACAGCTAACGTGATGAGTTTCATACCAAATATTAACGCTTTGTGTTTTATGTTGCAGCATTTTCCTTTGTGTTTATGCTCTCAGGTGTTTCTCTCGCATGTTTTCAGTCTGATTGGTTTGTTCAGAGGAAACTGAACGTGCACCAGATACCTTATAGATAATATACAGATAATATATATACACCATGGTAGAAATTATGACAAGAAGAACATGCATGATAAGCTCACCAAGCTGGTCTCACTGTGTTTCCAGTCTAATGAAAATGACTTAATTATCATGTAACATGGTGGAAGAAAATGAGCTCTGATTTTCTGTTAAATCATCGTCAGAAGAGAAGAAGAGAAGCCTTCTACTTCTGGCCCAATGACATATTTAATCATCTCCTGGGACATCTTTGTTCAGTGTTTCTTCCTCCTTTCCTCACATGATCTTATCAGATGAAACATGAGAAACAGTCATATTCCCTCCACTGCGGCATAGGAGAAGCTGCACTAAAATAACTAAATCTGAATCATTTGTAGACTGGTCCATCAGAACCACAAACTACGGAGATTTACAGCATGGGCTGTACCGGGTTCTTGTATCAGGCCTGGACTGGCCTGCTTGTTTTTAGATCCAAGGAGAAGTAGAGAATCCTCTGAAGATTTCGTTCTTACAGCTTTTATTCCATATTGAGATCTGAACACTACAGGAGACAGAATCAGGACTAAAACTCGACTGTTTCAAACATCTCAAACCTCCATCATCTCCATGAATGCAGTCAGATTTTCCACGGAAGGAAGTGTCGAGATCCATCCATGTAGCGTTCGTGTTTGGAGCTGAAGCAGCATCGGGTGGCGTCTAATTTTACAGAAATCCCCTGAAGTTTAAAGCTTCCTGCTGTAAAAATGGTTTAAAACTTTTCTGCCCCTTGAATCTGGAGTTAGTTAAGTGATTGTATTTAGCGTTCTTCCTCCACGATTTGTCCTAAGTCAGTAATACATTCATATTTTATTGGGAATCCTAAACGTTGCAAATCTTCTTCACTTGTGGTTTTACGTATAGTTACTTCCACTATTACCGCCACCTACTGGCAGTAAGGTTGAGGTTTCTCTGGGTGCAGATGGTGTAGCGGAGACAGGAAGGAGAAGCATAACCAGAAAATGTCATAGAAAACAGTAACGATACGGCGCTGGAGAAATTAGGAGCCCAGCCAGCCTCTCCACATCGCCTGGTACAGCCCAAACATGCATCATTCTGCTTAAAGAGGTTCTGATGAGGAGATCACCTGTGTGAAGACTGGTGCAGAGCACGGACCTAAGATCAGGGTGATTCTACCAAACACTAATTTCTGAACTCGCCCTCAGTTCAGACGTGGTTCCTGTGCTGTTTAACAATGAATATGAACAATTGTTCTCTGGTTTATTCAGGTTCTGGAACCACCGGTTCTGTTAAACCTTCAGCAGTTGTCATTTCCTGCAAATAAAGGCTTGAAATTACACACTTTTTATTTGGAGTCTGTTCAATAGTTAATTAAAATGTGAATTTCTCCTAAACACAAAGTAAATGATTAACGAGGGTTTCCATCATGTTTAATAGGAGAACCACGATGAGTGTGACACGTTAGCATCTGCAGTACAGAGCAGAACCTTGCTGATAAACACCAGAACCAGTAGATCTGCTTCACATTATTATAAATATAACTGATTTAATGGGAACATTTCTCTGGGTTTTGATAAATCTGGGATGTGAACAACACCGTCCACTCAGTTTCATTCAGCTCTGAAGCTAAAGTGAAATGAAACTGAATGACGCGGGTCTCTTCTCTACGTCAGTTAACTGGAAACTAAATGTTTTTGAAGGTTGAGATCTGTGGTTTCACAGAAGAGGAGAAGAAAGAGAAGAAGCCTCCTCTGTCCTCCTAATTCTGTTTTTAGCCGAATCCATCGCTGTTACTAACCAGAGGTTAAAGATAGCCAGACGGAGGCCAGAAATATCTGCTGGGGGATGATATCACGCTGCAGCTCTCACATTGAGTAAGGATCTTACAAAACCAGGGAAATTCAGGCTTATATTCACACTACAGCACTATTTTTAAGGCATATTTAAAGCTGGCATCAGCAGTGCAACACTATGTTTAAAGGTGAAGAGGATTCACTGTGTGTAAAACACTAACGATTTCTCATCATCGCAACATCAGCGTCCGCAATATTCACATCGCAAAGGACAGCTTGGAGGGAATTCATTGTTGGCTAATATATTCCAAGCGTTATGAGCCTGTATTTTTCATACTACTGAAATATTTATCCAGCTGGTCAGAGTCTCAGGCAGCACACCCAAAAGGCTAAAGGTCACAGAGTGATGGAGACAGAGGTGGAAGAGAGGGAAGAAGAAAACAGGCAGATATCGTCATCACCATATTTATTAATATTAACTAATAAGTATATAAGTACACCCTTGATGCCTCCACAGGATCTAGGAGTAAAATTAACTGAGAACGTCCCTCAGAAGAACGTTTTGAGTCGAACTCAATAAAAGCAGGAGTTTAGGCAGTCTGTTGCTCTGCGGCATCCAGGGGAGTTTTAACACAATGTCAGGGTGGAAAGACATCAGCAATGACCTTATAGCAGCAACTGTTGTCGTCCATAAACTTGGGAAAGGTCATCAGGTCATATCCAAACCATCTGAGGTCTAACATCCCACAGAGAGAAAGATTATTCCCAAGAGGAAGAGGAGAAATCTTTCTCTCTGTGGGAGGACATTAGGCCTCAGTTAACAGGTTAAAGGTCATGACACTGAACCAGTATGTCTGTTTTGAAGGGTTGAAGGAGAAAGGTTCTCCTCTCTAAAAACAAGATGGCAGCAGGAGTTGGGCTAGCAAAGCTGAAGGACGAGACTTCTGGGACAATGTCCCCTGGACAGATGAGACCACAGTAGAGATGTTTGACCATGATGGAGGAAACCGACCTCAAACACCTCTGACCACCTATCAAGCATGGTGGTGGAGGGATGATGGTTTGGGCTTGCTTTGCAGACACAGGACCTGGGCTCCCTGAGTTAGTCCATCTATCTGACAGCTGATGTTTGGTTCAAACTGCGTCATTAACGGAACCATGATCCCAAACACAGCAGCTAATCTAGAACAGAATGGCTGAAATGGGCCTAGTCAAAGTCACTGGTCCATGCAAGCAAACAAACAATGTTGTAAAGATTGGGCCAAAATTACTCCAGAACAACATGAGAGACTGATAAAAGTAAGACAGAAAACGACTTAGTTTATGTTATTTCTACTGTATACAGAACTACTGAATCATGGGGTGTACTTAGTTTTTCTTTCATTTCTCAATAAATAATGAGTGTGTGGAATCTGTTGCGTTTTGAGGTTATATTGAAATAAAAGTAGAAACTGAAGACAGATCAGATTAATGACACTTTATTTAAACAGCAGGGTGTACTTTCTTTCTAGAGCCGCTGCCTCTCTTAACTGGTCCAACAGGTCCGGGTAGAGAGGCTGCTGGAGTTAGCAGTATGCTACTATCAGGTACCAAAGGGAAAAACATGGCTGATGTTTTACTTTTATTTTGAAGGAGATATTTTGATCTTATTTAGTGATTCATTTGGGAATTAGCTCCAACTATTCCCTCCTGATCTCCGCAGCGTTCCCCAAATTTCAGCAGCTAAAACAAACCCTGGCTGGGAAGATCTACTGCCAGTCAACGCTACAGAAAATACATTTAGCACCACACAGTCTAGTCAAAGCCCAGATCTCACTGTGGTGCTGTGGGGTGAGTTGAAACAAGCTGAACACCCAATAAACCCCTCAAACTTCGCCCAGCTGAAAGCGAGGAGTGGGACAAACGTTCCTCAGACTGGTGGGAGATGGAGACAAGAAGAACCTCTCTGCAGTTATTCCAGCTGAAGGGGATAGCAGCAGCTGTTAGCGCGCAGGGTGTCCGGGTTCTCCGGTTCCACAACGGACATGCAGAACATGACGCGGAGATACACAGAACATCTGAGCTCAGACCGGAGGATTAACTGTGGAGCCACACAGTGAAAATCAGGACTATGATTCTTTTGTGTCTAATATTAGGATTATGGAGAACAACCTGGATCGGATCTTTCTGGTCCAGCTTACTGCATCATAAATTAACCGACGCTAGCCGCACCCAGGGCTAATTCATGCGACAAATGGCTTAAATAGAACCTGTCTGGCAACATGAAGTAGGCTAAAAAGCCTCAAAAAGCAACACATGATAGAAACAACAGGACAGGACATTTGAACTCGAGTTATCCTCATTCACTTTCTTCTTTTTAACAACAACCCGCTCTGTGCTACAAGTAGATTAACTCTCAGAGAACAGAAATTCAAGCTTATTTTCCATTCTGGGTAATAGTTTGCAGTCACTGACCTGTGTTTATGGCTTCCTTCATGTACACAGCGCAGTAAGGGTTCATGACCTCTTCATAGTAGGCCAAACCAGGATCGATCTCAAAGCTGGAGAAGCCAATCCTCAGGAATGGCGACATGTTTGCAGATGATCCTCTGATCTCTCCCCAAGTGGCCGAAGAACTTCCAGTAAGCCCTTCAGAATAAGGTCCTTGTAAATTAGGGTGAGGTCAGATTTTCAGATTTCTGTTTGGAGGCAGCACCTTTTCTCTGCTGCAGAACACCACTGCCTACCCCCTTTTCCTCCAGAGGACAGATAGGCAGGCAGGGAGGGGGAGGACGCTGAGAGGAAGTGCGCTTTTTTGTTTTTTTTTCCGTCTTCGACGTATCAAACGACCTGTGAGAGGAAGAAAGAAACATTTTATCATCGGTGACACTGAAAACCACAAAATCTGTCTGCAGAAACACTGAAATTGTGTCTTCTTCTGATGCAACTCGCTCAGAAATCATAACCGTCATATGAGATGACAGGAAACAGTTTAGAGCCTCTTTTGCTTTTATTCACACCGAGACAAGTTTGCTAAACCTCAGTGCAGCTGATATTAAACCGCCTGTAGCTTAAAGGTTGTCAACAGCAGCTGTAGGGAGGGCAGAAGCTCAAACTGCTTCACTCAGTGTGATCAACCTTGAAAATAAGCATCTATAATGTGCTTCCTCCCCTGCAGTAGCCGGCCTTTCACTGCCAGTCCATGTGATACCTGAGTCCAGCTCAGGAGCCGTGCGGTTCTGTGTGTTTGGCTGTAAATATACGTGTGTGTCAGTCACTGGAAGCTGACTATTAATAGGGCTGAAACACTAAACGCAGATGAGGCATGGATGACTGCAAGGCTCTGAGTCTGCAGTCTGTCGTCACAAGCGGGCACCAGTCACCTCCTTTACTGGAAACCAGAATATTCTCCAGAATCTAGAGCAGAAATACTTCAGCTGGGTCGCCCTGGAGGTAGATGCAGTCTAGAAAGCAGAGCGGTGCAGGAAAAGGCACTTGTAGCCAGAAGAAATGAGGTTAAATTGTTCATGTTTGCAGATTTCCATACGACAGTTTATTATTGAGCGGCCCAGCTGGCAGTCAGAGGTCCGGTCCAGATGGTGAGCATAGCTGTGCATTTAGCAGCTTAAGAGCCCCATCAGCTTATGAGAATGAAGGACAACAAGGATTGGACCTGAATCTATCTGCTGCACTCCAACATGGCTAGAAATTAAGCCTTCAAACTTCTCACATTTGAGCAGAAGTTAGTTTCTTGTTGATGTTTGGAGCTTGTTTCTGATTTATTTCAGTGAATGTTGCTCTGGACCAGAGCAGAGTTACTCATGAAGACAGAAACGCTTCTAGTTTAAACATAATTAGGTGCGGATATGGTCAACGTGTGAATATGTAATGTCCTGCAGAAGTCTTCATTCCCCCTTAACTCCTCCTAATGTTGTCACATTACAGCCAAAAACATGAATGCGGTTGGTTGCACTGGATTTTATATGAAGGGGTCAGAGTGTGGTGGAGCTGAAAAGAGATGCACTCCACACTTTTCAGATGTGCCGCTCTGTCACATAAAATCCAGATAAAACACGTGGAAGATTGTGGTTATTCTGTTAGAAAATGTGGGAAAGTTCCGCCATAAATACGACATTACACGTGTTTTATTTTAGTTTTATGGAGAAACTGATATATGACTAGTTTTATCAGAGGGACTCTGTGCATATTTCTAACCAAGCAATAGTTATAGGCTGAGAAAATAGGACACGGCTGTCATCAGGCGAACCTGTACCTGATGGAGCACTAATGAAAAGCACCTGTTTTGCGAAACATCACGTTTTGACATTATGGTCCAATATCGATCTTGGTTCTGAACACACCCACACGCCTCAGCTAACATGCTGAACGCTGCAGCCTAGCATGTAGGTTCGACCCGTTGGTGTACGTCAGCGTTCGAGCGGGAGGAGAAAAACTTCCGGAGTTCATGCTACAAAACACCAACCACACTTCCTGTCTGAACCTTTTCCTTTTTCAAGTGTGACAGGTGGGTATGCTGCAAGCCACACTCTGAAAATAACAGCAGAAGCTACACTTTGCACAAGATAATGAGTAGAAATAAAAATTCAGATGTTCATTAAAAAAAAATAAAACAATCTTATGGTCTCAATCAGGTCCAGTTCAATCCTCATCATACTTTTAGTAAAAATATGCATTGGTTCAGCTGAGAGCTAAAGAAGAAAGATTTATAGGTATTCAGCTTGACAGGATGGAGATAAATTCCTATTTTAAAAGAAAAACGGCTGCTCTGGTGCCTAAGTTACAGCGTCCAGCTTTAAATCCCACCCTGACAGATCTTATGTGGTCTTATTGAGGTTTTGGAGGTCTGGAGATGTAAGACTGATCAGCTTTAATGTCTCAGCTGCAACAGTCTGGGTTGGCAGACTGGATTTATTCTTGACTAAACGCTAAATTATTTTACACTGCTACTAATTGTGATAGATTTTGCACATAGATGTAGTTTAGATAGGTTTTATTCCCAGGACGGCTGACCTCTTGGAGGATATCTGGGTGTTCCTCTGGGATTGGTCCTGAGACCACTCCTATTCCTTCTCAGTTCAAATGTTCATTTTCTCCAGTTTCCCACAGATGTTTCCTGCAGATTTTTCCAGACTCAAATGGAAGCTGCAAAAATCACAGAGTGCTTGAACTCCAGCATTAATGATGTCCTGTAATGAAGACATACAGGGGTTGGACAATGAAACTGAAACACCTGTCATTTTAGTGTGGGAGGTTTCATGGCTAAATTGGACCAGCCTGGTAGCCAGTCTTCATTGATTGCACATTGCACCAGTAAGAGCA
>JAHUTJ010042585.1:0-17812 GCA_036250325.1 Characodon lateralis | reverse complement strand
CCTGAAATATTTCAGTTAGTGTGCAATGAATCTAAAATATATGAATGTTAAATTTTCATCATGACATTATGGAAAATAATGAACTTTATCACAATATGCTAATATTTTGAGAAGGACCTGTATACCAGGCTTCGATTCCTGACAGAGATTGTAGTTTAGTTCTGTTTTTTATGTTATTAGCATCAGGTACAAATAGTTTACGTGTAGTTAAAATACATTTTCAAACAAAGCTTTTAGACAGGAGCCACCATCTCCCACCGTTGGACGATGGATCTTTGTAACTTGAACATTTATAAGTAGCTTTGCAACATAAAAAACTGTTGGCATCTCCTGCTGTACAGTCTTTGTCATTCCCTAGTCTCTGACCCATAAGACTATTAAAAGAAACATTTCATAGAATTGCTGGCATCATTAAAAGCATTAATTTTTGATAATCAGCATTATCTATTTATATATTTTGGGGTTTCCAGGCATCATTGGCTGCATACATGACAGTTACATTTACTGCTCCTTCACTAAATAAAGGTGATTGTGTTTTGTTTTATGTTTTATATTGTATTGCACATTTGTTATAATAAGTTCTGATCTACCAATTACTTCCCAACTAAAGACAAGTCCTTTAGGGTAACGTGACACTCATTAAGCATTATTTATTGCCTGCAAGTTAAAATCCAGTAATTATTGATTTTTTGTTCAGACAAATAAAACATTTAACTGAAGTTTCAACAGTTTTATTTTAACTTGTGTTTTCTGCAGCTGCATTTTAGGTATTCCTTTCTGATTACAGGTTTCTATGTTTCCTAGTAAGTACACCTTGAACAGATGTTTCTCATTATGCTTGTATTGAATATAGTCAGTGACTGCTGGGTAATTCAGTTGGTAAAGGTTACATATAACAATAGCTTATAAATGGATCTTACCTAAATTTAGCTGTGTTTCAATATTTCACATTGATTCGCACCTAGACACAAATTTATTGCACACACACACATTTTTTTTCTTTTTTTTTTGGACATTGAATAAGTTTAGTGTTGAGGATTCAAATTTAATTCTCACATTCACGCAGTGACTTGATCTCTTCTAACTCTCGCTATGTTGCAGCAGCAACAGTATTGTTATTTAAAAAAAAATAGGTGCCAATGTTCTCCATTTGCCGTCATCGATATTTCTAATTCCATCGGCAGGAAATGACCACTTTGTGGCTTCTTATTTCCTGCCATTGCCAGGAAGAAAAGACATCAAGAAGACAATCAACTCTGCAGGACAAGGAAAGGATCTGACAGAGGACTAAAAAACAGAAGAGTATACGTACTGAGGATGGTGATTACTAGGGATTGGTTCAGGTGAGTGTAATCAACAGAATGTGTTGCAGTTGAATGCCAGCATGACCTGAGGACAGAGACACCTGAGGAAATTTAATAGGAGAAATGGCTAAACAGAAACTAACACACAGAAACAAAAAAAAAAAAAAAACTGCACAAACCCAAAACAGAACACAACCTAACACAAGAATGACTTAAAATTCCAAACCTAAAGGTTGCAAAACATTCATAAACAGTAGCAACAGGAAAACAGACACAAACAGTAAACAAAAAAGCAGAGTTACCAAAATAATACAGGAACTAAGGTGTACAAAGAGAAACAATGACTGTAGACTACAACTCAAATAAGAATTGTAACCAAGGCAAGAAATACTTAAAGTACAGAACTACAAAATGAACATTAACTCCATCTACGCCTGACACATTGGCTGAATCCCATTTCACCCCATAATCTTTATTCTTAGCACCTAACCCATTGTTTATAGGGTATCCCAGTTGTTTCTGTTGAGCAGGGGAGGGCAAAAGAAATAGCCTTTCAGCCCTTAAAAGGAAAGACATTCCAAGGACATTCTTGAAAAGAGTGGAATAGGAGCTGTGTTTGTAAATTTCCTGAGGAATGTAAATATTTTTAATGGCACAATAACAGCTCTAATGTAATATTACATAATATGAATCTTAATTATTGCTAATCACTATAGAACATAGCAAAGATCAAATATTTCTTAATTTATTTATTTTTTACACTATCAACAGCAGTATGCATTAAAGCTTAGATGTAAAAGCATTGTTTCACAGTTTAAAATACGTTGTCACAAGAAGCCAAACTAGAAATATACCATAGTTTACAGTTTGATATATTGTAATGTATTACCCTTGGAGAACATTGTTGCCCTAAATATATAAAGTTTTCACACACTTGAGTATATTTGAAGTCAAAGAAGTCATCAGTATACTCCAAGTATACTTGTAAATTAGTAAAATGTTTAATGAAGTTTAATGAAGTCTGCCGTTATAGAACAACTGCAAATCAAATAGTATTTATTTTGTCAGTAAATTGGCAATAGGGTATCAAAAATTAAAATACATGAAAAAAGATTTTGTCAATTTGATACGTTTGGCATTACATTGTTTTTTTCTTCTTAACAAGCATTTAATAATATGTCCTGTTAAGTTACATCTGTTCACAGATTAGTGAGAATTGATATGGCTTTTAACCACTTCCTGAATGGAGTGCTCAGGGAAAGGGGGAATGCTAATGGCAGGGGTAACCCTAGAAAATGGGATTCAGCCATTAACTTCAGCAAGAGTGGATGAAACATTTAGATTCTGCAGGTTTTTGTGTGATTTCATAGAAAATCATACCTTCCTATAATTTTTCAGTCCTCCTGCTTATTTATAAAGTGTCCCGAAAAACTAACAATCAGGACTACTTGCCATCAGGCTGTTTCATGCTGGCAATCAAATTCAAATCATTAAACAAGCAATTGTTTGTCTGAGAAAACATCAACAAACTTAACCCTCCTTGGGGAAAATATAGCCATTTCATGTCCATTAATATATCGCTGTATCAAACGGATATAAACAGTTTCCATCTGTGTTGTTTTAAGTGGCTAAAATCAGCTACAACAATATGCCCATCTGAAGTGCTGTTAGCATTCCATCACACTCAATATTTTTAGACTTTGATACAAAGAGACTGTTATATGACATCTTTCTACTACATGTAAAGAACCTAATGTGGACTAATATTGACTATTAACTATCTCTTTAAATCATGTAGTATTTAAAAGTTGGCAAATGTATCTATTGTAGTTTGTATTAATTTTTGAATCAACTGGCCCAAAAGAGCTCCAAGGTACAGACAAGTCTCAAAATGAAATGTTACAGCAGTCCCAGCCCTCAGAGGAACCCTGGTGGTACTGGGCTGTGCTGCTATCCTCTGGTTCATCTACGATGAATGTATTCATACTTCAACACATTCACTTAGACATGACGTCAGTTAAAGCCTTGATATTCAATGACTAAAAACAAAGGTTTTATACTGAGGTAGGTAAGGACTTTCCTTACCTACCTCAGTATAAAACCTTTGTTGAAAGACTGAAAAAAAAACAGCTCTCTTGCTGTAAAGTTGTGTAACTCCATGACAAAAAAATCCCCCAGCTGATATATTTTACACAAAATTGTTCTCTTAATTTTTCCAAACCCATATGGACTTGTAGTCGCAATTCCCTGTGGGTTCTGGAATGTCGTGGTACATCATTATATATAAAATACTGTTATATGGAACTATTTAAAAAGAAGATGTCCCTTTGATATGAGGTTTGCAACGTGCTATAATTACCCTTAAAGTATTGGGAATATGGGTATAAATTCTATCCTTTAACTGTTTTAAAAATAAGTACCAGTTCTTTGTTAAATAAATATAGACAGCAATATAAGTTTCCACGTGCATGTAACCCAGGACTGAACTGGTGCACACCCAGTGCTTATCTCTGATCACCCCAGACCAGGACAAGTTCAATCACTCCACTGACAGCCAGTCGCTGTGTTTCTGCTCTCATCTCTCGGTTAGAGACGCTCTGCTTGCAACGTGTAATATTCCCTGGTCTGGCATTTCACTCCTACAAATGGAAAATAACTCAATTTTCCACAGATGGTTTGAGAGAAAAAGGGAGGGTAAAAACATGCTTAGGGGATGTGTAGTTTTTGGGAAGAAAGCCCATGATTCACATTTTGAGGAAATGTAGAGGGGTAATTTCCTCCAGTAGCTTTGACAAGCCGTATTTTTGTCCTTGTGAGCTTTTTTCAGTCAGGGATGTGGAGCTGGGTTAACCCAAACTCACTTTCTTTGCATGTTTCTGTGTGGTTTACATGTGTTTTTTCAGCTGGTGTATGTGTCTTGCTGTAATAACTGGTATTAGTAATATAAACGAATTGGATTGCAGGGACAATTTACTTTTAAAGTGATTTTTATAAATCTTCTGAATTAAGGGTTACTGAAGCCAACGATAACACTGGAAACTGTGGGTCTTTGGTATCACCTAGTGGCCAAATAGAAGCACACATTCAGTTAAGATATTCATAAGTTGAACTGAACATCATTCAAGTGTATTCCTGTGGACTTTCTCTACAATGCATTTTAAAGCTGTGAGGTACTATATTCATTATAACTGGGAAAATGCAAACTTAGTATCCATTTATTGACACTGAAGGTATAAATGCTTTATGTACCATTTAAATCACCTCCAGCTCCTGAAGAGAAAAGTGAGGGGAATATGAGAAGCAGCAGCAGCTCTGCTCAGATTGATGGTCTTTGGGGATCAACAGAGCTCCAGGTTTGCCAGAGGGGAGAGGTGCTTCAGGGATACCATTTTTAAGGAGACAGCAGAGTATCTGGCTGAGAATGTCAGCAGTAAGGGGAAAGATGGATCCCTGTTGGTCTCTGTGAGTGTACTGCTACATAAAGAAATGAATAGTTTTCTGGCTTTTTTCCATCTAAAAAGCAGGTCAGTTATATGTGGTGAATTTTTTTAAACATGTTGAACTTGAACATAGGTTTTTACTTGAAGTAGAGGATTTCCTCCACCAATACAAAAACAAAATCCAGAATGGTAATACAGTTATGTTCATGTTTAACTTCCTGAGTCACATGCAGAAATCACTCAGAAACTAAGGATGCAAAATGGTAGGTGATTTATTTACCATTTTCAAATGTACAGGTAGATACAGAGGATGATCAGACAGAACCGAAGCTGGGTTAGATGGAACATAGAGGAGAAGGCAAGAATGTTGCAGACTGAGGGGTTGTTTGTCTTAGAGATTCTGCTGGAAAGTTTTGCTCAGGAGGTGAGTGGCTGTGTGAGGCGTCCCAGGAAGGTTAAGGTCTTCCAGGAGACGTTGAACTGAGTGGGTAGAGAAACGTTGAAGAGGAGCGGAGGTGCAACAGACAACCATGGAGTAGGTGAATGTTTTCAGAATCCAGATCTGTCTGAGCTAATCGCTTGAGTGTTCCAGATTTGGACAACAATCTAACAGTAGCTTGAACCTTGGAGGCACAGAGAGCACGAAGAGTGGGCCTGTACATCATATTTCCTCAACTACAATTACAATCATTGGGAAAATAAGGTAAGTTCTCCTTTAAATCTAGAGTTGTGTGTATCAGAAAATCATCAGTTTTTTTTTTCCACCTTCTAAGATGATCTAAATCTGCTCTCAAGTGTACAAAGAAAAGATTCTATAATTTTATGATTTATTAAATTAAAAACAAAATCAAAATTGAAAAGCTGTCTGTGGAGATATGACCACTTCCTGTCTCCCTCAATATGATCATAAATTGGAAAGTGGTGTCCAGGTGCTGCAAATCAAATTAACTGATCATTTGAGTACCTCTATAAAAACAAGAGTGACTATGTGTGTTAACACAATGCCACAAATGAAAGAAATCAGCAATAATGTTATATAAGCAATACCAAGAAGGAAGTCAATCAGCAGCGCCTCATAGAAGCAATGCCGAAACAGAAAAACATCAGCTATATCAACAATGACCTTGGAGAAACAATTGCAAGGTATAAAGACAGTCTAATATTTTACTGTGAAAAAGATATTTAACAAGTGGAAAACAGGACAGCTGCAGTCCTACCAAGGAACTGCCATCACAGTTAATTCCTACCTGGGTAAGACGGTGAAATGCTCAGAGTAATTGCAAACAAACAAAACTAAGAAAAAAAACTAAGATCTTCATCACATGCTTTACAGACTTCAGTTATATGTTTAAAGTTCATGGCAGAACCATTAGAAACTGACTGACAAAAAGAACTTGTTTGCAAGGGCTGCCACAAGAAAGCCTATCCCTCAAAAAGTACATGGCAACATGCCTGAGTTGCAAAGTTGCATCTAGAGGCCTTTGGAAAGATGAGACCAAATTTAAAGGTGTTTAGCCATGTTTTATGTAAACCAAACATGGGACATAATATTTCACTAACATGTACTTGAAAGGAATGTGCTGGACAACCCCAAAAAACAAGTGGAAAATTATAGAAAAGCAAATATTAAGGCTGGAAATGAGCAAAATGGGAACTGATCTTTTAAGGCCATGAAATTTATACCAACTGAGAACTATATCAGGAATATCCAGATATGACCTATTTCCATGAGAAAATAATATAATCATTTATCACTTGGACAGATGGAACAACAAGAGGGAGAAGGAATATAAATCCCCAAGTAAGTTTTGTGTTACATTTTAACTTGCTTTAACAATTTCCAAACACACACACACACACACACACACACACACACACACACACACACACACACACACACACACACAGTTGCAAACGTGCCAGCTGACTTTGAAATTATCACCCTCTAGAGGCTTTTCCTGCGTTAGCCATTTTACATGACTCATCCATCACGACTTGTTGCCAGAAGCCTGTTGTTAGCAAGGCCAGACCTCCAGCCCTGTGAAGCCCTCAATCCTGTCCCCAGGGAGAGAAACTACTATGATAGAGCTGCTGGTCCGTCTGGCTGATCCGAAGATAGCTGCGTGACAATGTCTGTACAAACAGATGAACTAGATACTGACCAGAAGCTTTGGCTGTTGTCTTTGCCCTTGATATGCATTATTAATATTTATCTATGAGTTTTTCTTCAGGAATTATTAATTCCCTGAACTGCAGCTCTAAACAAATCTAGCATGTCTTAAGGGATTAAGACTGCACAGCTTTTATTTTTCCTATTGAACCATTTTTTGTTCTGATTTAATGCCAGGGAAAACCTGCAAAGCACATGCTGACTTTGTCTATATAAGGTATTTGACACACAGTACTTTTGAATGAGAACACATAAACTCAAACAAAAGTTACAAAAAATATATTTTATTTACACATTCAATGTGAAATACATTGAATAATTGAGCAGGACCCATCAGAGCAAAATTAGCTGTTGATTTCTTCCTAATTGGTAAATGACAATAAATAGTTTTAATTATCAGCTGAAAACAGTTTTAGCTGCTATTCATAGGGGATCCCAAGGCATTCCTAGGCTAGAAGAGATATTCAGTCATATTCAATAGATTAGAAGTATGCGTTTCATAAGGGGAAGACCCAGGGCGTGGCGGCAGTGCAGGGTAAAGCATGTAACCCATGTACGGAGACTACAGTCCTTGTCGCAGCAATCACGGGTTTGAGTCCCAGCCCATTGACCCCTTTCTCTTCACTCCATATTCTGTCTATCAACTTACAAAATAAAGGCCACTAGTGCCATAACCCCATCTCTGCAACAAAGCAAAGCAGCTAGACGGAACAAGATCATTTCAGCCGCCTGTGGCTAGGAGTTCCGTCTTTCAATCGTCATCCATATCTCATGACCCTAGATGAGGGTTGAAATGTAGATGGACCTGTAAATCTGGTTCAGCACTTACTTCTTTGCAACAAACTGGAGGTTTGGCCGTATTACAGATGAGGCCTAGATCCGTTGTCTGATTACCTCGCCGCCCTACCCTCTTCTTCACTTGAGGCAAGGACTGATCCCGGACCTGGATGGAGCAGTCCACCATTTGTCCAGTTGAGACACATATTCAGAACCTTAGAATTAAAGAACTCTTTCATCCTGGCCCACCTCCAATCAGTTGCCAACCGATCTAGTAGACGCTAAAGGTCATGACTTAAAGACGCCAAGAGGATCAGATTATCTGCAAATTATAAATGGATTTTATTGAAAGGTATCAGAGTAAAAGCGGCTGAATACAAATGCACAAAAAATGGAATCTGAATTTTTCTTCTACTTCACAACATTTACATCTTTGTTGGCCTATCCCATAATTGCAAGGCACAATGTTAGGCACTGTTAAAGCAACACATTTAAGTTTTTTTCTTTTCAAGCAGAGATAATTGTTCTTTAAATGATGCCTTTCTTTAAATAATGAATGAAACAAAGATTGTGTTTTTCTTTCTTTATGTATTTCTAAGCTGTCTCCTGACTGATGATGTCCTTCTTGACATCCCTGAAATTTGCCTGCTTTCCCAAAGCTCTTTGTGGATGTAATGTGGTCTAATAGGTTCATCATACTGACATGTCAGAGCAAGCAAATAAAATAGCTGCTTGTGTAAACAGCAATAACCCCTTATTAGTGTGATTGCTTGTTTTTAATCCAATTACATCTAGTTTTTGAAGTATGTCTCACTCAGGGAGGATTAGAGATTTTGCTGACTACTACACAACATGTTCTGAGATGTTTTTGTTCCGTTTTGTGGATTAGAAAAAAAGATTTTAAACTTAAACCGTCCAATCAGAATCAGAACAAGACTAACACTGAGTCACATGCACTTAAACTTGTGAAGGTGCAATAAAAATCAAACAGGGCACCTTGTGGTGAAAAGAAAGCATAGAATTAGGAGATTAGCTATATAATGACAAATATCTAACTCATAGATACAGTGACTTCCAAAAGTACCCTTGACCCTTGAAGGTTTTAATGTTGTGCTGTTACAACCCCAAGTGTAATGCTTTTTTGTTATTTTTATTCAGTCTATTTTATGTGACAGATTAACACAAAGAAAAATTATAAATTGTTCAAAATGTCTTGACAAATGAACACCTGAAAACTGTAGCAGCCCCTCTTAGCAGCCTCTCAATAGTTTGTAGAACTACCTTTCTGAATTCCATTACAGCTGCAAGTTCTTCGAGGTATGTCTCTGACAACTTTGGACATCAAAAGACTGAAATTATTTGACTTCTTTTTAAAATATCTTAAATTTGTCGAATTGGACACAGATCATCTGTGAACAGCAATATTCAAGTTTTGCCACTTATTAGACAAAGGTTTGGACTTTGACTAGGTCATTCTGACATATTTAAATATCTCTATCATCTATCTATCTATCTATCTATCTATCTATCTATCTATCTATCTATCTATCTATCTATCTATCTATCTATCTATCTATCTATCTATCTATCTATCTATCTATCTATCTATCTATCTATCTATATAAACATACTGACCTAAAAGAAACTACAATCGTTCTGGTGTGTTTTGTGGTCTTTGGAATGCCGTTTGTTCGCACAAGTGGACTCTAATACTCCTTTAAACTTTCAGTGCAACCTGATACCGTAATTCGTATTTAGAGTAAAATTGCATAAATACAAGACAACAAAAAAAAAACTCACAACTATGCACAACTTTGTATTTCTCTGTCTCGTATGAATTATTGCCGAGCAGTAAAATCAACATCTAGACTTCCTGTGTCCACATCATCTTTCCATGCTGTTTTTGTGAAATATTTTCAGGATCTTTCTATTTTTAACTGTTTTAAATGTCTGTGTTAGGTTACATTCAGCAGAAAGTAATTCTTGGAGGACAACAGATTAAACAAGACAGTGGTGGCAGTTGTGGTTCATGCGTTATGGCAGATTAACTAGTAATCAGAAGATCAGTCCCAAACTAACTTGTTGAGGCCAAAAATTACTGCAGCAATCATTCTAAGAGGACTTATAGTTTGTTTTTAATAGTCCATAGCATCACCAAAGGAAGGAATGTCAGGACGTTTAGTGACTCATTACCAGAAGAGATTTACTCTGCATTGCATTTTATATTATGTAAGGGTAAAACTAATCTTACAAGGTGATGCACATCATCTGGTTCCCTGCTTTGGGATAAAAATTAATACACACCAACAAGGATACCATTTAACTGGATGGCAGGGTGTAGTTTCTACAAACTGGTGAAAAAACTTCCACAAACTTAAGAACACTGTCGGAGTTACAATTCTTCCTCCATATTTGCTCTCCAAAATGTAGCTTTATTTGGCAAAACATCTCTAAAACCACGTATGCCCGCCTGCTCCCCCTGCCTGGCGCCAGCTCCATCCTCCAATCCTTGTGTCCGTTGCTTCGCCCCATTTCCTGTTTCTGTCCTACTCCACATTCTGCTAATTACCCATCAGCAGTGAGACGGGGCTGTGTTTATGTCAAGGCAGGACCACTGTTCTCTGACTGCTGGCTCTGACAGCCTGTCACACACAGAATCCTCACTGAGCTGCTGTGATGACAGAAAGTGGCAGGAGAGCTGGCCTCAGACCAGCATCCTCACTCCCCCTCCTTCAAACCACCTCCATCCTGGTACCAGCACACCGCTCTACTCCTACCGTGCATTTAGATGAGCTCCTTGGCAATTTGCTGTTGTGCTACTTGTCTCTGTGGCTGACACTATTTGTGTTTCCTCTCCTCTATCTGCTACTAATGAGCTTCTTAGATGCTGTCACAGCAGACTGGAGATGCTGGAGCTTCTAATGGAAAAGTCAGGAAGATGCAGCCTGAGGAGCAGAGCCAGTCGTGCAGGTTTAAGAGTCAGCAGAGTTTAGGTTAATGACATGAATAAGTATGGCACTCATGTCCAAACATGCTTTGGTTTTCATTCCATAACAGATATGAAATCATTGGGTTTCTCGGGGCTCATGAGTGTTTGCACGGGTCAGTGTCAGGCAGGAGTGTGTGTAGCTGCAGGATACTCCCTGATGCTGCCTTGCCAGCTGACATGTTTCTCTGCACCTGCTGAGCTGGGCCCAGCTGAAAGAGGTAGTGAGAGATCATTAGTGTTAGCATCCCCCGACATGTATGTGAGAACAGCTCTGCTTCCATCTTCACCTCCTCATTGTTCCCCTGCAGAGGGTTTTGTTCCACCAGTTTGTCGCATTTCCACTATCTCGTCATGTTCTCACTGCTACAGACCCCTGACAACTGTCTTGCCATGTCTTATTGGTGCCCTGTGCAGTATCACAGTTACCAACCTTTAGATTGAATTATTAGAAACTAAATATTATTTATTTCCTAATGAGATGGTAATGGGTAAAAACCAAACCACAGCTGAATATGGAACTTAATAAAACTATTTTGGATCTTTCCTCCAGCCATGATCTATGTAATTTTACCACAAAGCAAATCCATCAAATTTGTATACCCACTTCTTCTGTATAGGGTCGTGGGGGAGCTGATGCCTATCTTCAGTCATCTACGGGCGAGAGGTACACCGTGAACAAGTCGACAGTCCATTGTAGGGTACCACAGAGACACACATATAAAACAACCATGCACACACACATTCTCACCTAACAGCATTTGAGAGAGACCATTTCACCTAACAGTCATGTTTTTGGACTGTGGGAGGAAGCCAGAGTACCCAGAGAGAACACATGCATGCACAGGGAGAACATGCAAACTCCTTGCAGAAAGACCCCCAGACAGGAATCAAACCCAGGACCTTCTTGCTGCAAGGCAACAGTGTGACCAACTGCGCCACTGTGCAGCCCGAAGCAAATCCAGTGTATTCAAAACATAGAAGTAGGATTTACCCAAAAGAAATTGTACAACTCCACTGCATGTAGTCATGTCTAAACATTTTGGCCTGTGACACAAATGTTACGTTTTGCCGTTTTACTATTTTCAGTCCTTTCTTTTTCCATGCACCGTGCAGTGCTACCAACTGCTACTAAATGCAGTTGGTAGCAGTTGGTAGCACTGTTGCCTTGTAGCAAGAAGGTCCTGGGTTCAATTCCTGTCCGGGGGTCTTTCTGCATGGAGTTTGCATGTTCTCCCCGTGCATGCATGGGTTCTCACCGGGCTCTCCGGCTTCCTCCCACAGTCCAAAGACATGCCTGTTGGGGCAACTGGTCTCTCTAAATTGCCCTTAGGTGTGTGAATGAGTGTGTGGTTGTTAGTGTGTTGCCCTGCGATGGACTGGCGACCTGTCCAGGGTGTACCCTGCCTCTCGCCCATAAATTCCTGGAGATAGGCACCAGCTCCTTCGCGACCCACTATGGAAGAAGCGATAGAAAATGAATAACTGACTGACTTTTTACATGTTTCTATTGTTTAAGAATAAGTGAAACAGTTCTGAAGTTTTAAATGCTTTTTTATGGCAAATACATCAAACATTTTGTAATGCTGGATATAATCTCATGGGTGAAATCTTTACTGTTGATAAGCCAAATTATTCCTATTAGAACTTGGACCTCTTCAGAATGAGTGAGTATTCACGAAGCATGTCCTAAACACGATGAGTCGCAAGCGCTTAATTAATATTTATTTCATTGTACACAGGCTTGGTGTTAATTGATTGAAGAGTTTGCCAGATTTTTCATCATGTTTCAAATGTAAGCTTCCATAAATATTTCAGTATTACTGGATATTTGTAAAAGAGATTCAAGTTTTCCACATTTAGTGGCACACCTGACCATATAATAGAGCTCACTTAAGCCGCTCTAATATTTTAGTAACTTTTTACGTCGCTTTACTTTTATCTCAAGCATTTACTCTAACTGGGAACATCTTCTATGTTCCATCATGATTTACACAGGAAAACCATCAGTGATGGACCGTGTCCTACATCTGTTTCCTGTCCCAATAATTGTCAGCTGAATAACTGTCAATGTACACATGACACAAGATGACCAGTTCATAGAATTTTGAAGGCATAAACCACTGTAACACTTTTGAGATTGGAGTTGTGTTATAATAGTAAAAGCTTTGGTCTCCTCCACTTTAAGACTAGCTGTTATCTTTAGCCTTCACAACTAACTAATCTGGATTATACTTAACTCTCTTGGTGTCATTATCTTCTGCAGGTATGTTAATAACTGCTTATTACCTTTTAACAGAACCTCACCTAAAACATTATGAACCATTCCTTTAAGTTTCCTGACCATTGGTACATGATTCTTTAGCATTGTCCTGAGGAGGAGTTTGGATCTTGCTGGACACTCCTGGATGTCCTGAAGCCTTCTGCATTATAACCAAACCAGTCACCTTGATGAAGTCCTTGATTATCTCTCAGATTCTATTGTCAGCAGTAATTCATGTGAGGCCAATTTAATGCAAAGGGATGAAGGCTGCATGTGATTCTTTGGAGTCAGCTCAAGAAGACGAAGACGTCAAGCACATCTGTCTGTCCTTGATATAAGTCAGATGGGTGTTTAGATTGATTTCAGATATGACAGTACTGAAATGCAGTTAGGTAACTATTTTATACCAGTGGAAAAATATGATGGAAAGCTTTTGTCTTTGTTTTCCTTGCATCAAGATTTTGAAACTGATCCAACTATTTGCAGTCAATACTTAATGCATTTATTCACTTCGAATCATATCATTTTGTGAAGCTGTACCCCTTTAATGCGACAAATACAAATCTGTTTGGTAGTTAAAATATATAAAATAAAAGAGGTGCAGTAACCAGGTACATATGTATGCACATTCTTAAACTAATACTATGTCAAAGTGTCTTTTGGTTAGATTTCAGTGTTCTTTGGTAGAAGTCTATCTTGGCAATATTTGTTCACTCTACCTGCAAAGCGTCTCCATACATTTCAGATTTTTTTGTCCACAGATCTCCCAAAGCTTTTATTTTTTTTCCTGTACAGCCATTTTGGTTGACCTGGCTTGTGCTTGGACTCAGTGGTACTGAAAAACTGATCGTCTGCATTCTGGTAGACAGCTGATGATTTTGGGTAAAAATTGACTGGAATTTGGAACTGATAATAGTTTCATCCACCTCAGTTCCATCTGAAGAAAAGCAACCCCACAGCATCATGCTGCCATCACTGCTATGTTTCACTTTGTTATTTTAGTAAATCCCTATAACTGATGGCAGGGCAGGCCTTGACCGAATGTGCTTCCAAAGGTGAAACAAAAACATATTAGTTTAAGGGTGTTGAACATTTTTGACTTTTCTATAATATTTGTTTGTTTCTCAGTTAAATTGTATAGGTTACAGTGCAGAAATATTCATACTCCTGGCAGATTTAGGTTTAAAGGAACTTTCAATTTTACCAGCATTGTTTCTTCCGATTGGAAGTCATATTAACAATGTTTTAATGGCTCAGCCAGCTTTGTATCTTCCACATCTACACACTGATGTAGATTTACACACAGGAAGTTTCAAAAAGCATGACATGAAAAATAAAGTGATGCACTTCCTTTAGCTAATATCCTCTCTGGGTGGGTAAATGTCGATAATCTGCTTATTAAAGATAATACTGTATCTGTCTGACATCACAAATGTAGAGTACATAAAAGTAAAAACAAAGTGATTTGAAGATGTAATAGAAATTAATTAGTTGGGTACAGATCCGGTTACAGTATCAGGAAACAGATAAAGATTTTCACAGTGAGCACTTGTGTTTGTGTGCTTAACAAATGGAAATCAAAGCTCTCTCTGAGCTCAGTGAAATCCAGCCCAGACTTATGCTGAACACTCTGCCCTCATAAACTACAAAGACTGCTTTAACTGTCCACCGAAAGCTTTGAAACGTCCATAAACATTATTAGCAGGCTAATAGGAGTCACTTGGAAAATTGTGTAAAAAGCTCTCGCACACACAGCTAACGTAGTACAAGCTGAAGAACTGCATCTCTTAACTCGGGTAACAACTCTTCATACTGACCCACAGGAAAGAGTCTCACAAACACGGCTAAAGTTGATGTTTCAAGGTTTATTCACTTTTGTTCAGCTGGAGTTCAAACATATTTGAAAAGAGACAACAATACCCAAAACTTAAGGAGCATTAAAAATGGCTTCACATACCAGTGTATCAATATATAATTAACTAAAATTCTAATTTACAACCTTACTATTGGGCACAATTTAAAATGAGTCATAATCATCAGATGATGCAAAGCATAAATATGTTATAATTTGTAACCCGTTCCATTCTGATATCAATTAATGAAATTATAATTTAAAAACTGTTGCATATTTATTCGGGTTATGTCTTCTATTAAAACAAGTTTGATGATCTGAAGTATTTGAGTGACAAAAAAAAAACATAAACAGAAGAAATCTGTACACGAGAAAAACTTTTTCACAGCAATGTGTTTATGAACACAATTTTTCCATAGAAAAAAAAAAGCAAAAATTAATAATTGCTGTGGCTTTTGGAGTATTCATAAAAATGCAACATAGCCATATTTTGTTCTGCCAGAGATTGAGATTTAGGCATTTAAGATTTTTAAATCTTCTCCACTTGGCGGCGCTGTCGGCAAAATAAAGCAAGAGGAAATAGCAGCAGCTGAACATACTTGTAGAGTCGTTTGTGTGTGCAGTTTCACTCAGACAAGCATGTTTCATCTTGGTTTAACATTTCATATATTGTAAACTATAAGCTACATTTAATCTGTAATGTGTGAACTGTGTTGGAAGGTGATGTTTTGTGGAGTGCCAGTGTTTGCACAGGATGCTGTGTTTAATGCGTTGATCCCCGTTTGTGAGATTGGACTGGTAATTAGCTCTGATAGGTCAGTTTTAGAGCCAGGAAAGTGTCATCCACATTAGCATACCAGTGGTTCTGAATGTTCCATGTGGATTTGGATGTGGATATTTGTCATTCTGTGACACTTACAGGTCTGGCCACTCTGGTAAACATGCCAAACCATTGTAAAGTTTCCGTGCAAAAATAGAGAGCTGATGCCAGTCGTCTAGTCCGGCCACAGATTTGCCCTCAGCAGCAGCCGCAGAAGCATACAGGTTGTTCTTGAATAGAATGGGCCACATGCTGCTCTGAGCTCTCAGCTTTGAACTCTCTACAGCAGCTACTCTGGAGGGGAAAGAGCCCGCTTACAAACCGGAGGTGTGTGGTGAGCCAGATCAGAATCTCAGCTTGATCCAACACCACATTGGTTGGACGTAACAACATGAAGACTTTGTGTTGAATCTCACTTTTCATTAATGAACAACTTTTTCTGTTTTATTCAACAAAGGCAAGAAAAATGTCACACCAGTCTACAGGTTTTATTCCTCCATTTAGCTGCTTTCAGGGAGACAAGATAAAAAGTAAAACGCACAGGCACACACACACACACAGCAGACAAAAATACATAATAAAATGTCTGTCCAGTTGTTGTTTAGCTCATGACATTTGTTTGAATCAGATTGCTGGGGGACATTTACATAGTGCAGGAAATTGCAAGGAAATGTCACAAAGAATCAGCGGGTTCTGATAGGGCACTGAGAAATGCTGCTTTTTTGTACTCTGGCATTTTGAGGCTTGAAAGTCAAACCGATTTCATTGATCTGTCTTCACGCTGGATGTTTCCCTGTCCGCTCATGCTTATAGCAGTGATTCCTGTTGTTGAGTCAAACAAATGGGCTATTTTCAAATGGCAGAATGGGACAGGAATTGTTTGGTATTAGCAGCTGTCACATTTTAAAGAGCCCTGGTAAATAAGCATGGACACACTGGTGAATGCCTTCAAATAAGTTATGCAGCATTGCTGTTTTCTGTAAAGAAACCTCAGAATCTTCCTTAGAGGTAATATGGCTTTCAACCATTAGGGGGCAATACATTGTTAAAAAAAATCGAAACAGGAAACCAAAGGTCCTTGCAGATGTGTGTGCCTGCAACATAAACAAATAAGCACAGAAAATTAAGACAAAAATAAAATATTTATGTTTCTAATTCAGTATTTCCTGATGACCTGATATCATCACACTCTCCTCACATCCCTCTTGAACTTTTCCAGCCATTGCCTAGGTACAACCACAACCTATTATAAATTATATTTGGATTTTATCCCATAGGCAGTCATAGTAGAGAATAATTCTGAAATTTCACTTTTTAAGATTTGTGAAACCACAATTCTGTTGGATTTAGGTCTGGATTTTGACTGATCCATTCTAGTCCATGAACCCTTGGGGTGACTGTGGCTCAATAGGAAGAGTAGTCGTCTTGCAATCTATTCCATTCACATGTTGCCACATGTCATTAGGCATGTTTAGATGGATATAATCATATAGAAGTATTCACAAACTGACCTGACTGCGCATGTATGCCCTGTGTCAACATGATGCATTCATCCACTGGTTTCCGGTCTTTGGAGGAGGAAGGGGCACCAGCGCTATACTTGGAGGCAGCACAAAACTTGGAAAAATTTTAATTTCCTCCTGCTCTCTCATCCTGTACAGCAGCAACAGCATGTCTTGCTGAGCCTGTAGCTTAATTATGGACAGCAATAATGCCTCGGCCGCTCTCAGATCCTGGCACAGGTCCATTCTATGCGCTCAGAACTCTGAGAGCCAACACGCTTCCGTGGATTATTTGATTTTGCATCCATATAAACGGTGTATTCTGATTTTTATTTTTTTTTTCAAAACCAAAAATATTTGAATCAGATCAAGATCCTTATCCAGCTTAGGTGGATGGTCATGTCTTAGTAGCTTTGCTGTAGTGTCTTACTCTATCCATTTTCAGATTTCAGATTATGAGTTAAACCTCATCTATAATACACAGGGGTTGAACAATGAAACTGAAACACCTGTCATTGTAGTGTGGGAGGTTTCATGGCTTAATTGGACCAGCCTGGTAGCCAGTCTTCATTGTTTGCACATTGCACCAGTAAGAGCAGAGTGTGAAGGTTCAATTAGCAGGGTAAGAGCACAGTTTTGCTCAAAATGTTGAAATGCACACAACATTATGGGTGACGTACCAGAGTTCAAAAGAGGCC
>JAHUTJ010042584.1:0-17819 GCA_036250325.1 Characodon lateralis | reverse complement strand
TTCTCTGTTAAGGAGATGTTGCCTTAAGCTACACCAGAAGCTCACCAAGACATGACATCATGTTTAAAGGGGTGGAGATCTTAGTGTATGTAAACTTCTGACTTTACAGAGGGGATTTGGATTAATTCTGTTGTAAATGTTCTCTCGTTATTCTGACGGCTATCGGACAGAAATATTAATGTTAATCCTAACGGAGCTCAAACAGGAAGAGTTTAGTCTGATTCATGTCAGACTGGGAGAAACATGGTTTCTGCTGTAGATGTTGCAGAACCTGGTGCAGTTTGTAGTAGAGTCCACAGGCGTTGCAGACAGGTTCTCCTGCAGCGTTCCTCCTCCACAGAGAGGTCGTTTCCGTCTCACAATTAGAACATCGAGTTCCTTTTCTGGCTGCCGCCGTCTGAAAACAAAGAAAACACGTAAAGGTGCTGCAGAAAGCCGAGAACTTAACTGCTCAGCGGGTGAACACTCAGTCTTCAGTCCAACTGGTGTCCACACTTCAGAACTGAGGAACTGAACAGGTGAAGACAGTCACCGATAATAACTTCACAGAACCTCAGTCCAAAATACTGGAACAGGCCCTTCAAGGCCTTTTGGTTCCAGATGTCCTCAGATGGATGGATGGACGGAAGCAGCTGTTTAACTCTTCAGATGTTTGTGTGTTTGAGCTCATATTCTCCATGTTTTCCCATCTGGGCTCAAATGAAACGGTGCCGTGTGACGAGTGTCCCGGTTGGCGTTGATGGTTTTAGGGGAAAAGGAAGGTTTGTTCTGTCCATTTGAACCAAGCTAAATGACCTAATGACTCCAATTAGGAGCATTGATGACTTAATTAGACCTCCAGGATTAAATGACCAAAGTTCTGATGACAGGAAGTTTTATTGTAATTTGAACATTTATTTAGACTTTAGGATAAATACTTTTTACATCCAATCTAAATGAAATTTGACGTTCTAATAATAAATCGGATGAACTTTCAAGTTCCTTCTTTAAAAGAGATTTCAAAAGGTCAGAAACATTATCCAGGATTTTTACCCATCCAGTGGTCTCCGGGATGTCTTTTTGTCTCGGGTCTGTGGGTTTAATCCGAGAACTTCCTGATGACGCCACTTCCTGTACCTGTCCCTTGATCCTGCAGCTGACCCAATAGTTTCTATGGCAACCTGTTGTGTGTTAGTGTGCATTGTGTATCGTTGTGTTCTGGTGCTCACCGCTCTCCTCCTCGGCCTCAGCAGCGGCTCGTTCTGGTTGCTGTTGCCGTTTTTCTGCCCGAGGCTGCAGGTGTAACACAGGTGTTTACCTGCCGCGTCCCTCCTCCACAGGAGGGCGCTGTTCGTCCCGCAGCTCGCACACTCACGCTGCTCTGCACAAAAACAACACAAGCACAGGTGTGGCGATTGCTCTCAGGTGTGTTTCTACGATTAGTTGGACTGGCCCAAGTCTATGGTGAACATGTCTCACAGGTGAACTCTCACCTGGGTCACACCAGTCAGATGAAGACGAAGAGGAGCCACAGAAGCCGGATGGTGAGGGGTGGAGGAAGTCTTGGGGTGGAGTCAGAGTATGATGCCCAAAGAAGGAGGAATACAGAGGAGGAGGGCTGTAAGAGGAGCTGACTGACTGACAGCTGGCATCGTCCAATCGGTGGGAGCTCCTAAGGAGCTGCAGGCCGGCTTCACCAGATAGCCACTGTGATTGGACGAGCGGATCTGAGGGGGTGGGGTCAAACTGGGAAAGAAATTAAGATTTTAAAACAGTTCATTGACTTCAGTCCACGACGTTCATTTATGAAGCCCATTTAAACAGAGCTGAGGCTGTGAACTACGAAGAGCTTCAGTCGAACTACAGGAACCAAACTAAACGAGACAACGAGGTGCAATTAAATCAGTCCCAACATTACAGTAAAAACACAACTTCTGAATCCACTAAAGTCTGATGATCCAGTGGATCTAAGGTCAGGTAGAAAGATCTCAGTCTCCCTGAACGGAGCAGGGAGTCCATGAATCAGTAAACCTCCATCACCTTTACATTTCAATCTGGATCTTTGAACATCTGGGAATCTGGCAGGTTGACTGTGGTGGACTTCCTGCTGTGAGGAGGACTGGGACGATGTGTTCAGGGTTCACAGGGCATTCTGTACAGTCTGTAGATGGTGGAGACATGACTGATCCAGTCACAGAGCAGCACAGTAACCCAGTCAGGATGTTATCTAAGCATGAAGCACACGTTCCAGGTCCAACCTCAGAGAGTTCTCAAGCAATATACTCAGGTTCTAACAGAACAGCCAAGGAGCCAAGATGAGCAGATCTGTTACTGGACCTGGGTTTTCCAGAACAAACAAGCTCCATCTTATCATCATGACCTAAAAAATGTAACTTTTTACATCTCCTAAGACTCATTAATGGTTCCTGTAGATTTCATCAGCAAAAAGAGCTGATAGCATCTGCAAAGTAATGAAGAGGAACCGTATTTTTTCTTAAAATAGACCCAGAAGGCAGCATAAATAACATGATGACCAGGGGCCCATCTTTGGTCCCCTGGTCATCATGAACATGAACTACAGCATTACCGGCTCCAGAGGTCTGAACCTCCAGAAATAGAATCATGATGAGCTTTCGAACCTTACTGGACGTTTTCACAACTGTTACTGGTGAATAAAAGTCTAGTTTTTCTAAAACCTGTTGACAGTTTTAACACAAATAAAGGAGCAGTCTGAAACTGGGCTCAGGATTAGAGAAGAAACGACAGATCCCCTGAAAATGTACAAATTAAAAACACAAACAGATTTATTCAGTTTGGATAAAAATACAGGCTGCATGGAGTTTGCATGTTCTCCCCCGTGCATGCGTGGCTTCTCACCGGGTTCTCCGGCTTCCTCCCTCAGTCCAAAAACATGACTGTTAGGTAAACTGGTCTTTCTAAATCGCCCTTAGGCGTGAATGAGTGGTTGCTTGTCCTGTATGTGTCTGTGTTGCCCTGCGATGGACTGGCGACCTGTCCAGGGTGGACCCTGCCTCACACCCATAGACTGCTGGAGGTAGACACCAGCTTCCCCGCGACCCACTTTGGAAGAAGTTGAATGAATGGATAAAAATAGCAACATTTTCACTTTAATGACAAATTATTTTTGTCCAATAATACGCCGATAAAACAACTAAAATGTGATTTACATACATGTACATGATGTACATGAGAACAAAGCTTTTACTGCTGAAGGTGGTTGATGAAGCCTGCAGGACGTTAACATGTGATCAGCTTAAACACATCAGGAACTCATCCCTGGCTCCCAAACTTCATGTTTTCTACAACAGCTCTCCTAACATCACTTCAATTATGGGATGTTTGAGACAGAAAACAAAAGCTTAAAAACATTTCACTCAAAAATGTGTCAAAACATCCCAGAAAGACGAAGGTTCCTCGAATCACTGAAGTCATCTGTTTCTAACGAGCTTCAGGTCAAAACCAGATTCAATTGAACTCAAGGTCCATTAAAGGCTAATTGGGTTTGTTTCCATCATCATCATCATCACAACAACAGTTTCTGACCTTCATGCTGAACCCTGATGATCTTTCACACCCAGTGGCTGGAGAAGCTGGGGACCAACCCGCTGACGGAAATAAATCTGAAACCATCTCTGTTCTTCTATGAGGAGACAAACAGAGTGAGAGCTCTGTCTGATCACAGAGGATCTCTGATCCAACAACAAGGACAGACATCAAATAAGACAGAAAGGAGAGACTAACGATATGCTGGGCCAGGAGAGGCTGAGCAGCTGCTCTGGCTCTGAGGTTTCCTCTGAGGGGTGAGGGACACTGCAGCCTGAGGAGGTGGAGGAAGAAGAGGACATTTCTGGCTCCGCCCACAAACCCTGAGCTAATTGTTTCTAGTCTTAAACAATGAAACTGGGTCATTCTGTACCGTCAGAACGTGAGACTCAGCGGGCTGTGGAAAAATCTGATGAAAGGGAAGGTCTTTCACCTGAGTTTGAGCTCAGGTTGTGTCCATTATTTCTTGCAGCCTGATTTTCCACCTTAAATCCTGGAATCAAAAAAAGGACTGGAATTCTCTCATTGGGAATGTTTGTCAGATCACTGTGACCTTTTAAAGTTCGCCATCATCCTGCAACCGTGAAGACTATACTGGCCTTCCCAGTAACACCAGGGTACAAGTGCAGGCCTAAGGTCCTTATACTGGTTTCCACTTTGCTATTGGACTGAACATTGTTCTGGAGTCTGCAGAGTCTGAACCTTGAACTGTTTCAGGATAATGTTCTCTGGAGATGGAGGAGCTTCAGGGTGATGCTGCCCCCTGCTGGAATCAGAAAACAATGGGCTCTGGATGTTTTTCTCTGAGACTGGCTGAAGTTCTCCATTCAAACATCTGCTTGAAGGTGCAATCAGGACATGATCACCAACCACTGGGTTTCCATAGAAACACGTCCATTAGACAACTCATAAAGCAGCTGCCTGATCCTGATGCAAGAACAAACCAAACTGCAGGTTAAAATGTTTCCAGACTTTCATTTCATCTGAGTTCAGCTCGGTTCAGTTCTGTTCATGTCACCCCCCAACAAATCCAACAGGTCCAGTTTGTTTAAAGGCAGGGGGCGTATGGCTGCAGCAGCGCGGGGTCCACCACGCTGTCCTGCATGGGCAGGTCTACAGAGGGGTCAGAGGTCGGAGCCTGGAGCCGCTGGCGGGATGGACAACCCGTTCTTTGAGGCACGGGCAGCTCCGAGCGGTGAACAGGAAGAGGAGAGGAGAAGAAGTACGGATGGATGAGAGCCTTTAGGGAGCAGAAACAACACAGCCAGTCAGCTATTAGTTATATTTATTAACTGGCCAGTAAACAACCTACTGGGAATAACTTGGATCTCTTCAACAGGAGCTGACCCAGTTCTCACATGTACATATTTTAAGGTAAGCCTTAGTGTATGAATTATTACCATCAACACACTCTGGGTTTTAAAAGGGACCTAAATATTACCAGCAGAGGCTACCAGGGGACTCGTGAGACTGAGGCCCTCTTTACACGACGTTTTCTGATGAAAGCGGAGATGTTTCGCTGCGTTTCTAATGTTCCTTTCCCTGGCAGCGGCACACGTTTTCTCTGACATTTCAGAATGGGTTCCAGGGTGTAATGCCTTGAAAACGTCCTGTCTCCGTTGTCGTGTAGACGGAAATTGTGTAATATTTTTACAGGCAAGCCCTGACGCACAACGTAAATGCTGCCAACCAGTTTAAAACCACAGAAGAAGATCTCAACAATAACAATGGCGGGTTGTTAAGGCCGGCCCTGGCCCAAAACTCGCACTTCCACCCTTGTGTCCCTCTATTGCGGGTTCCAGTTGATGGGTTCGAGCGCTAGTGTGGTCCTTAGCCCCGCCCCCTTTGTGCCCTTGATCCACACTTCGGCTAAGTGTGCATCTAAGCTGACTTCGTCGAAGTATATTACCCACAATTCACTGCTGCAGGTGACGTTTTGAACAAAAAACAATCGAAAACATCAAATCAGAAAAATAAGAACTGCGTTAACAGCAAACCAACGATGTATTTTTTTTCCAGGCTCAACACTGTAAGATGCCACTGGTTTCAGGGTGATTCTGGGCCGTCAGTAGCCTCCGTCGCTTCCTGCACGTTCTTCCCCTCAAAACAATTGCTTGTTGCAGTTTTAAAATATTTTTTAGCTGCAAGAACGCGAAGACAGCGACGGGTCCAACCATTTTTGATGTTGCAGTTACGGTGCAGAGCTGCAAGTCGATGACGTAACCCCTACTGTCCCAATTCTCCAATTTTGCAGCTTGTAACCTGCGCACTTCAACCCCTACATGCACTGTACAAAGTACACACTTCATAGAGGGGCGTGTGGTGTAGTGTGGGTATTGGGACAGGGCATTGCTTGTGCTAACGACGGTTCTCCAACAAAGTCCTCATTTTCTTCCCCGTTTTGCAAGAAGGTTGTACATGTTGCTGAGTTTCAAAGAACATACTGTCTAGTAGTGGCGTGGTGGGGAAATAACACAATTTTCTCATCTCTACTGTTGCCGTGTGAACGGAGATTGTAATGAAAACGTCTTGTAGACGTGTTAACAGAAACGGAACAAACACCCCATTTTGGGTGGATTGATGTCGTGTAAACAGGGCCTTAGGCAGACAGACAGAAACATTTCTTATATTTGAAGATTTTAAAGTCAATAAAATCACTGAACCCGAACCCTGCTGAACATCACCTCTGGGCCCGGAGACCACTTCCTGTTTCCCACCTGTCTGGCAGAGCAGCGCTGCTTGGATGGGTACACCAGGAACTTGCAGAGCAGGTCGATGGCCTGTGAAGAAGTGTCGGGGACGATCTCCTCCAATGGGATCGCTGGATTCTCCTTAAAGGTGATTTTATTGTAATCTGGCAGCTCGACTATTTCCTGAAGACAGTGAGGACAGAGGTCCAGGTTTTCATCTCTCCTGTGTGTCAATGTCATCCAGAAAACACCTCTCACTGCTTGTTTTTCTTGTCAATCACAAGGATGTCCAGTACATCATGAATTTCATTAACCTGAAGACAGATTTCTTAAATTGTCTCACATCGTGATGGTAAATCTGAATGGCTGTGCCTCAGGGATCTGTCCTCTTTAAATCCACTGTTATTTTTCTGGAGCTGACTCACACCGTGCATTTTCCAGATAGATATTCTTTGGAACTCTTTTAGGAACCCCAGCATCAGAGGAACACCAACTCTGTACCTCCATAATTCCTAAACCTTCTCTGTGATAACCCGTTCTGCCAGATACTGGGAAATACCCCAACACTTCCTTTAGGACGCAATCAACGTCCTCAAATCTTCCTCTACAACCCCACCTTAAGAACACCAAAACCTGCTGAGAACTACACAATAGAAAACTAATTCTTCGATGGAAACCCACCAGAGAAGCATTGGGTTAGGGTTACCCACCACAACTCCAGTGTCTCAGTGAGATGTCCAGAACTAACACATGACCTCATGAGCCTGAACTGTTTTCCACACCTCAACAGGTAAACTATGATCTGACAAAACTCTTCTAGAAACTAGTCTAGAATGTCCAAAACCTCTTCTAGAACTCAACCAGAAGAAGCCCTAAAAGTTTACCCTATGACCCTGTCTTTAATTCTACTAGAACATCAACATTAATCTAACACTACCAACAAACCAAGCACCAACACCTTCTCAGTACCTCCACTTCTAGAACTCAGCTTCCTTCTTGATTTCAACAAGAAACCAACAAGATCCTTCATAGGCTCCACAAATTCACCAACAGAAGAAATTCCTTCAGAGCTGCTGTCTAGTGCTCGTCTCCTCCTTAATTTCAACATTAAAACTTTCCCCAGAGTTTTATGAAAACTCTAAAACCTCCTCTGAAATTTCACTGGAACAAAAACAGCTAATCTAGAATCCCAGAAGAACACCAGCACTTCCTCTTGAATGGCTCTCCACCTTGATTACACCAGCAGAACCCTTAAATATATCCAGAACTCTGCCCCGTAAGCTCCAAACATAGTCCTAAAGGCAGATCAGTGACCAGAGACACTGCATCATGATCCAGTTGAACAGACAATCCTGAACATTCTGTCTTCCACCTGTTTCACCTGAGCTTTTCCTACTCCATCTCAGCTTAGTTTGATAGTCCAGAGGGGAGACAGACCTCAGTCCTGGTCTCCTTTTCCTAGTCTGTTCTACCAGGTCCTCCCCACATGGTCACCTCCATCAGTTCCCCTCCTGCTTTTCTTCATCTGGTTTCTGCTTCACAAAGTGTGGTTGTCAATAACGCCTCATGTCTGTCAGTATAAAACTTTATGAACTTCTTGTTTGTGAGTTTAAACTAGAAAAATTTGCATTTCCTGTGAAATTGCAGTGTGAATGCTGTAAGCTGAATTTTTTTGGCTGAAAACTGGCAGAAACAAGCTGAAATTGACTGCAGAAAATCTGATAAATTAGTAGAAATAGCAGAAACAGCAAAGAAAAACTGTCATCTGANTATTAGCTATAAAACAGCTTAACAATGTAAAGTTACCTCAAAACTACTTGTTGAAAGAGTTGTTGAAATGCAAGAACTGACAAAAACTTTAAAAAAGCAGGAAAGAGCTGCCATAGATGCTCTGAAAAAGCATAGACTGAAGCAAAAAATAGCCTAAGTTGAAGTTGAAGTCAGTGGTAAAAACATAAAGAAATTGCAGAAATTTCAGAAAAAAATGATCTAACAACACATACTCTGAAGAAACACAAAAACAAACAAGAAATTGCCTAAAAAACACAAAAGTGTTCTTCAGTTAAGAGACAAGAGAGGAGAAAGAGAAGCTAAGATGATATAGATAATAATAATAATAAAGAGAAACAGGATCACTATAGTGTGAATTCACACAATAAAGTTGCGGCTGATGCAGGGTAAGCTGTGTGGACAACGGATCTGTTGCCTCCTGGTACTGATTCTGTTTACAGTGTAGTGTCCTCTGGACTTGTGTGTCTCTTACAGGCCAGCTGTCCTGTGTCGGCGTTCCCAGCACTCTGAGGACGCAGCAGAGCTGTTCAATGTCATTTTCTCCAGGAAACAGAGGAGAAGAGTTTAGCAGCTCTCCGAAGATACAGCCCACCGCCCTGAAACAAGGAGACCACATGAGACTGCTGCTGCCCCCTGCTGCTCACTTCTGACCACTGCATGGACACAACCGTTTCAAATGTGCAATAAAAGCAGATTTTTTTCCTGGCATCAGATTCAAAAATATAATGCAGTTTAGGGCAAACACACAGAACCAGGCAGAAGGACAACTAGCTGTAGAACATCTCACCACAGGTCAACTCCCTCGTCGTATTTCCGAGCTCCATACAGCAACTCCGGAGCTCGGTACCACCTAAACACAAAAAAACACGGCAGGAAACTCTGAGCAAAAATATCACTCTGAAAGCTGTCCTTCAACAGGGAAACCGGTACAGGTGCATCAGATAAAAACAGGTGAACAGACTGGGAGCAGGTGATATCAGCTGATGTTTCCTTGATGTCTGAACAGTGGCAGGCAACTGGAAAAATATCTACGGATATCAAGATCTGGTTAAACACCAGCCCTGTGAAAAGGGTTTGGACTCCTTGTCTTCTGCAGCAGTGAAGTAGAGGGGCGGAGCTTCTGCTTACCTTGTTGCTACCTGGTGGCTGTACAGCCTTTCCCCCTGATTACTGAACAGCCGAGCCAGACCAAAGTCTGCGACCTTCAGATGACCTGAGGGGCTGATAAGGAGGTTGGCGGGCTTCAGGTCCTTCTCTCACACCCAGAACCGACGTAGGAAGACATATGAAAAGGAAACCCATAAATGAGTTCTTCAGACATTATTTCTTTAAAACACACGGAGGGATGAACAGAGGGAGGAACAGAGGGAGGAACAGAGGGATGAACAGAGGGAGGAACAGAGGGATGAACAGAGGGAGGAACAGAGGGATGAACAGAGGGAGGAACAGAGGGATGAACAGAGGGNCAGAGGGATGAACAGAGTGATGAACAGAGGGATGGATGAACAGAGGGATGAACAGAGGGATGGATGATGGATGGATGAACAGAGGGATGAACAGAGGGATGGATGATGGATGGATGAACGGAGGGATGAACAGAGGGATGAACAGAGGGAGGAACAGAGGGATGAACAGAGGGATGGATGATGGATGGATGAACAGAGGGATGAACAGAAGGATGAACAGATGGATGAACAGAGGGAGGAACAGATGGATGAACAGAGGGATGAACAGAGGGAGGAACAGAGTGATGAACAGATGGATGAACAGAGGGATGAACAGAGGGATGGATGATGGATGGATGAACAGAGGGATGAACAGAGGGATGGATGATGGATGGATGAACGGAGGGATGAACAGAGGGATGAACAGAGGGATGAACAGAGGGAGGAACAGAGGGATGGATGAACAGAGGGATGAACAGAGGGAGGAACAGAGGGATGAACAGAGGGATGGATGATGGATGGATGAACAGAGGGATGAACAGATGGATGAACAGAGGGAGGAACAGAGGGATGGATGATGGATGGATGAACAGAGGAATGAACAGAGGGATGAACAGAGGGATGAACAGATGGATGGATGAACAGAGGGATGAACGGAGGGATGAACAGAGGGAGGAACAGAGGGATGAACAGAGGGATGGATGATGGATGGATGAACAGAGGGAGGAACAGAGGGATGGATGATGGAGGGATGAACAGATGGATGAACAGAGGGATGGATGATGGATGGATGAACAGATGGATGGATGATGGATGGATGAACGGAGGGATGGATAATGGATGGATGAACAGATGGATGGATGGATGGATGGATGATGGATGAACAGAGGGATGGATGAACAGATGGATGGATGATGGATGGATGAACGGAGGGATGGATAGATGGATGGATGAACAGATGGATGGATGGATGAAAAGAGGAATGGATGAACAGAAGGATAGATGAACAGATGGATGGATGATGGATAGATGAACAGATGGATGGATGATGGATGGATGAACAGATGGATGGATGGATGATGGATGAACAGAGGAATGGATGAACAGAAGGATAGATGAACAGATGGATGGATGAACAGAGGGATGAACAGAGGGATGAACAGATGGATGGATGATGGATGGATGAATGGAGGGATGGATGAACAGATAGATGAAGAGAAGTAATCTTCTATGCAGATGACATTGTACTTTATATTTCAGCTCATTTTCTGCTGCTGAACTTTATTTTGAAATCCACCAGAAGCTTCCCTCTGACTCTGTTCACGGTTCTGCTTCTGGTCAGCAACAGTGCGCCTGTTGCAGATCCAGCTGGTGGGACTGGGAGTACTTACCCGGTGCATGATGTTGTTGTGATGCAGGAAGGCTACACCCTTCAGCAGCATCATCATGTAGCATTTCACCTGAGCTGGAGTCAGAGGTCGCTGGTAGTTCCTGATAACCTCAGAGAGGTCGGACAGCATGAAGTCGAAGACCAGGACAAAGCCGGTGCCGTGAGGGAAAAAGTCTTTCAGCTTTACTACCTGAGAAGACCAGACAGAAAGGACTCAGCTTCAGAGCAGAGGAACCTTGAGGTCCTGCCTGTTCACCTGGTATTTTATCTAAATGAGGTTCAGGCAGTCAACTAGACCTGTGCTGCTGCTTTACACGTGATCTTTCTCTCACTCTGTAGAACATATCAAGCATATTCTCATGATGTGGTTGCTCTATTTATGCTGCAAGCCTGCACCTGCAATCTGCATTTCCTGTGTTGCTTCTAAATGTTTTCTGAAGGTTTGGCCAAGTGAAGATAGCCACACAGTGTTCTGAAACCATCAGAATCTTCAGAAAGCACCACAGTGAAGGTGGCGTCTGGCTTTGAGATGATGACGCAGGATGACCAGTTTTGTTTCTGCAGCTGTTTCACAATATTATGTCTCATGTTGGCTGCAGAAGGAGGACATTGAAGTTGTCTTCTGATGCTGACTACGTCCAGAGCTTCACAAGCCGTGTGAAGGCAAATTATATTCTTCAGGACTTTTCATGTCAGAGCTGCCATAACTCAATGAATGCAAGAAGTAAAACTATTTTATTTATTCTTAAATGCATGAAATGATTTCAATCAGGAAAGCCATTTTGATATTTTGATGTACAAGCAGACTGTTGGCCTGCCCTCAGCAGGCAGGATTAGAAAAAACTGCAGGACCGCGGAGGACCTTAGGAGAAGCAAAGCTCTGACACCATCATGGTTCCTGCCAGTTAAACAAGCTGAGCTTGAGACAGAACTGCAGTAATCAGCCATGAGCTGCGGTGAAAGAGATACAATCTTAGATCTCTTCTATGTAAACATGTTCAGCGGCCCAGAAGTTAATTTTCATTTTTAAGAAGAAAATTAGTCAGTTCACGTTTTCTCAGTGTTGGTTTTCTATTTCTTCATAAACATCAGAAAGGTTATACCTGTAGTTAGGACAGGAGCTGTGATTGGCTCAAAGTTTAGATAAGAAACCTCGTTGTTCAGACGTCAGATCCTTGTTTCTCAGTCAGATGCTGTTTTCAAGGATGCTTATTTGTGCTCTTTCACAAAGTGAGTATGTTTGCAAAGTTAAAGTAAAGCTTTGGATTAGATAGACAAAACAGAACCTTTGTGTGAAAATAGTTCTGGAGATTATTGTGAAATGCTCTTTAAGATAAGTTAAATATAAATAGGTTAACTTGATCCTAATGAAGAACTGTGATTTAGGTTCTAAGTCAGGTGTTGTTCTCCTTTAAGAACGAGAACCTGTTCCTGTCCACTGGTATTAGAAGGTTTTAAGATGAATAAAGTATTAGCTACCCTGTTGAGTTGATCAGTCACTGTATAGTCCAAGTAATGTAGACTGTATGTTACAGTCTGTGGTTTATGTAGCTAAATATTAAATCTATGAGAGATGACCAGAGATTCTCCAACACTAACATGCTGGTTGTCCTCAATCTCCTGCAGGGCCTTGATCTCCCTCAGAGCCTGGTTCGGGATGCCCTCCTCCAGCTTCCTCAGAGCCACTTTCTTCAGAGCCACGGTCTCTCCGGTCTGATAGAAGACACAAAACAGAATCCAGTTCTACACCAGCACACCCTGAACCACCTGATGTTCTGATGAAACCAGAACCAGATCGCCAATAGACCTCCTGGCTGCAAATACCTCGATGTGTTTGGCCTTAAAGACTATGCCATGAGCTCCTTCTCCGATCCGACCCAGGATGCTGTACTGGTCCATGTCTGTAGAAGTGGGTCCTCTCTGTAGGTCTGCTGCTGGGTGGCTGCCAGAAATCACACTCTTTTATTCCTGGTTGAGAAGACGTAACAATCAGTAGGAGAAGAACCAAAGTACCAACCAGGACCAGCCTGTAGTGTCCAGGTTACCAACAGAAGGTGGATGATGGAGGAGAAACTCAAAGCTAATCAACCGTTCCTCTAATACAACCCGCCACTGTCATTCGGCTGCGGACAAAATGCGCATTTTAATGGAAACCCCGCTTTGAAGAGAAGGTGTTGCCATGGTAACGGTGCGGCTAAGCTAGCTGAGGTACTGATGCTAACCTTCTGACGTCACACTGACCGTCTGCTGCTGATCTTTTTTTTTATTGGCGTCTCGCAACCAACGTTTTAGGTGCATATCGCCCCCTACTGTACCGGAGTGTGTAATCTCAGGGCGTATACTTCAGGTTACATTCAAATCGATAAACAAACACTATATAATATGGACTAAACGTGTATCTTTTAGAATACAAATAACGCTTTACAACATTCACTTGTATTGCCATTAATAATATTCCTTCCAAGTTCCATCCCCGTCCCAACCCATACATCCTTTCATGAATTATACTCCTTTCATAATCATAATTGCTGCACCTCAAAACAATATATCCTCATGGACACACCAGACATCACATTCATTAGAAATACACTTAGCCATTAAATAAAGAGTTGATTTTATCCGGTGTGCCCCAATCTTAACCTTGTAAAGATCGCTTCCTCTCTTCTGCACTTTCATATGAAGACCTTCACCTTAATTGATTTCTGTATTCTGTAATAATGTCTTCCTTTAGTATCGGTGTCCCACCTGTCCTGCCATATGTCCCTCACTACTGCTCCTATTAGTGATTTGGCCTCACCTATTCCAAACGGATCATTCATTATTTCATCATTTTTAGGTTTCAATGTTCTCTTTGCAGTTTCATTTGCTTTTCATTTCCCTCCACACCAACATGTGCAGCAACCCAACAGAACCCAAGAACCCAGCAGAATTGTACATCAATTCCAGCTCTTTGTATTCTTAAAAGTAATGTAAATATTTCCATCAACCAATCACTTCTTGCTGTTTCTTTTGAAATCTATTGAATTCTGCTGTAGAGTCTGAACAAATGAATGTCCTATCAGGTTTTACCACATCAATCTATTGTAACACTAAGATTATAGCAATTATTTCACCTGTAAATACAGTTTATTATCAAGTTTTTCACGAATTTTTTCAGAAAACACAGAAACTCAGACCTGTGTTGTGTTTTCTGTTTTAATGTTGAGTGGGCTGAAAACAGCCTGAAAGGACGCCATTTTGGCTCTCAGTCAGGTGACGACGACAGTTCAACCCCAGAACCAGAGCAGCCAGAAAATAATGAGCAGCATCTAAACATAAAACAGTCTCCAGCAGATATAGCATCTTTTAGCTAATCATTAGAAAGACTAGATAATAGACAGAACATACAGAACAATAAAAATATGTAATACGGAATAATTAGAGATCATAGGGACTAAAAAGTAAGGAAAATAAATGAAAGAAATACAAATACTAAATAATATTTTACTCATACAAGTGTCCTTTAGTACATAGAACAGGGAAGTGGAGCAGCCAGAAACAACCAGAAACCAGGGGCCTGATCCATGATGGTGGAAAACTAACTGACCGACTGAGAATGTTGGACTTTCTGTGTTATCCTTCATTCGGTTCCCTCACTCTGCTGTGATTGTTTCCTTTGGCCGGCAATATTCAATCTTTTAATGGCATTTCTTATCACATTTATGCAGATGATGTTTAGCTTTATATTTCTTTTAAGCCTCATCAGCTGGGTAGGTTTTCCACCCAAGTCCACCGTTTATCCCAGATCAGTGATTGGCTTTCCAGCAACTTAATTGTTTTAGACACCGAAAAAGACTGAGGCCATGATTATAGTTCCTCCTGAACTTCATTCATAAATCTGCCAGACTCTTGGCTCTTTTTGTCCAACTCTTAAGTCCAGGATTGGAAATTTTGGTGTAATATTCCTCTCCTCTCTGGGCTTTGACTCACGTGTAAAATCTTTGTCTCGTCCCTCTTTCTTTCCTCTAAGGAACATTTATGAGCTGAGACATATGGTCTCTTCAACTGAATGGAAAGAATAATCCATGCATTTTTGTCATCATGTCAGATTATTCTAATTCCCTGTTTACTGGTTTGGATAAATTATCCCATTTCCGCCTCCAAGCCAGAAAAAGTGCTGCAGCCAGGTTACTGACATGCTCTAGCAAGTCAGTTTACATGATCCCCATTTTATACTCTACATTGACATTTTACTATCCTGACACTAACATACAGAGCACTACACAGCCAGGCCCCAGTTTAGTTATCTGATCTGCTTACAAAATACACTTCTGCCCGCTGTCTTCGTTTTGAGGCTCGGAACATTCTAGATTTTACACGGACCAGACTGAAGACCAAGATGGACTAAGCCTTTTAATCTGCGGCACCAAGGCTGACCGCACCAGTGTACCAGCTGATCCACCTCCTGTCTGTATGCAGACTCATCACTGACTTGGATCAGTCCAATAACAGTGGTGTCATCTGCAAACCTCTGAAGCTTCATTTCAATTCAGTTTTATTTATAAAGCACCAATTCACAACACATTTCATCTCAAGGCACTTTACAAAGTCCATTCAATCCAATCAGACAGATTTTAAGTCAGGTTCATACATTCTAATTAATCATAATCATCAAAGAGTCAAATTCAGTTTATTATTAAAATTGGTTCAATGTTTTCTATCTAAAAGCTCAGTCAGTAGCCATGTCTAGGAGAGAGAAAGGGTTAAACGCTGAAAGACAGGGCCATGTGGATCATCTGTAGAGGGTGAGCATTAAGTTGTTGCCAGCAGAAGCTTGGATGATTCCCCTCTCCAGAAAGGTGTCACAGGTAGACACAGAGCCAGGCCAGGTGTAGCTTCTAGGAAGAGAAAAGAGAGAGAACATAAAGTTAAAAGCTGAAATAACAGCAAATAATGCAAAATTGGAGAGTANGGTGAGCATTAAGTTGTTGCCAGCAGAAGCTTGGACGATGCCCTTCTCCAGAAAGGTGTCACAGGTAGACACAGAGTCAGGCCAGGTGTAGCTTCTAGGAAGAGAAAAGAGAGAGAACATAAAGTTAAAAGCTGAAATAACAGCAAATAATGCAGAATTCGAGAGTAGTGTGAGAATGTAGCGAAGAGGGTGAAAGTGGTCATTATGTCCTCCAGCAGCCTAAGCCTATTGCAGCATAACTACACAGATAGTTTCAGTTTATTTCTTTATATAGCGCTTATTTTCAACAATGTCGTCTCAAGGCACCCCACAAAGGGTCTGGAACGGCGTGGGGCCGCCGGGGAGGCAAGACCAAACCACCGAGTGCCAGAGCCCGGACACCCCAGAACGGGCTCTAAGGGGCACTAAGTAAAATAATAAATTGATAAAGTTTGTCCATCTAGAGCCCACTGATGGCCATTGTTATACTAAAAACCACAAGGATTGGGATACCTCTCTCTGTCAGACTGATTATAACCATTGGAAAAGAGAAGGGGTCATACAGGTAGCAGAAATGGAGGGTGTGTTTGCATCCCAACCATAACTGAGCCGGTTTAGGCTAAAACTGACTACCCCTTACTCCATCCAACAGGGAGGGAGGAAGGCGGAGGTAAAAAATAAGTAAGATAGCCTAAGCCACTCTAACTATAAGCTTTACAATCTTACAAATGAAGTGTTAGAGTGCATCAGTGAGGAGAATACAAAATGCTGTGTACCAGTATGTCTAGTTTTGGCTATGAATTGCTATTTAAAGTTCCAAGGGCAACTTTTATTAAAGTTGACACTACCTGATCATCAGGAATTAATACACAGAAAAAATGAACGGTATTAAAAATGTTTTAATTTGCTGTGAGCAATCAATAAATATATAAGGAACAGAGGTGATATGTCAGAGAGCAGTTGCAAATAGGGTTTTACTAATATTTAAAGTAACATCATCACGAATTTGACATTTAGCATTTTATATTAACAAGAAGTATGGTTAGCGCAGCTAGCTTTACTAAAACAGAGGTCTTATTTTCTATAGAGATTGTAGATGGTTTTCTTGATTCTCAGATTTCCAAAACGCTGGCAACATTTCCGAATCCAGCTTGTTCCTCCTCCCTGTTTGCTGTTGTCTGAAACTTGCGTACCTCTGACTGACTTAAAACATCCCTTCAGTTGATATAGTGCCTAACAGACCAACCAACTTAATAAACTTAATGTAAGCATGAGAGCAGTGATGCTTGAAAACATAAGAAATGGGCAGATATATTTAAGTGCGTAAATGGACCATCAATGGCCCTTCCAGCAGTAATTAGTATTACTGTGCTTTGACTGTGAAAAAACTATTCAAAATGTAAAACAAATAAACACATGGTAAATCTCTGCTGCACAGATGGGATGATAATAAGAGGTTGTGACATTTCTGTGCTTTGTCTGACTTGATTTGTATACACCTAACTGATACTGAATAGCTACATTTGAGCCTTCCCCTCACATTAGTATGGTGGATACTACCGATGGTAGTATGATACAACCTGTTTCCTTTCTGTTGATTGTTGTTTCCATCCCATTTGGACTATTGGACTCTTATAAAATAAAAGGACCCTTATCAAAGCAAATTAATTGTAGTAATTAATCATAGTATACATTTGAGTCAGATGAGAACATTTTCTCATTCTAAACTAGAAGCTGGTTACATAAAATGACAGAAAATTATCAGTAGCAAAACCCACGTGCATAAAAGTTATCATATGGTGGATAAGAAACCTCCCCTTGCAGGCAGGTTTTGTATTCCAAAAAGTCAGGTATTAAATCAGAATCAGAATCAGAATCAGCTTTATTGCCAAGTTTGTACATCCATACAAACAAGGAATTTGACTCCGGTACACTTTGCTCTTTTGTTCTGTTTTTGCATTACAGAATATACAAATTTACAATGTACAATATACACATATATAATAAAAAGGTGCATTTGCAACATCTGT
>JAHUTJ010042583.1:0-17825 GCA_036250325.1 Characodon lateralis | reverse complement strand
TGAAATATTTCAGTTAGTGTGCAATGAATCTAAAATATATGAATGTTAAATTTTCATCATGACATTATGGAAAATAATGAACTTTATCACAATATGCTAATATTTTGAGAAGGACCTGTATATGTGTTGTTTTCCTGGATGCATTTTGTTTTGCTTTAGTTCTTTCTTTTATATGATGTGGACCAATTTGTCTGAAATACATGAATATACATGCACAGAGACATCTGAATATAGAAGTCCTGCATTAAAAGACTGGTATTTGCACACTGAAACACTAAAATAATACAAAGCCTCCCTACTAAATAGAAACTCCCACTTCTGTGACAGTGCTGACAACTGGACTCCGTAAAGGGCCCTCTTTTATCCCACTCAAAAGAATACTTTAGGCCAGACCAGGAAAGTAATTTTTAGGCATTATGAAACACTCCATTTCAGAGGGGTTGTAAATTATTTTGTGTGGTCATTATTCCAGCCAGTAAATTACATGCAGACACAGAGAGAGGCAGAAAAAAAAAGACAATTGACCATTTGGCATCGTAGGTGGACATCACCACATTTAGAGTAGGTTAACAGGTACAAACGGCTTCAACTACTCCAAAAATACTCTTTTGGATGCAGCCAAAAAAGGACATGACAGTAATATAGAAACTGTAACATCTTTTCATAAAAGCACCATTTACTTTGCAATTATAGTCAACACCCCTAAGCCTGTTTCTAAGAAAAAGAAAAAAGCCCTGTGCTTACAATGTTAGCACTTATGCAAACGTTTATTTATTTGTCTATAATAAAAACATCAAGATCTCATGCAGAATGACAGATCCAGTCAACACATCCTCTAGAGGCACTTGTCTGGATTTACAGTCAACATGACCTGCTGAGTGAAATGTCCTCATGTGTCAGCAAACAATTTTATTGAGGTACAAATGCTCACAATGTCCAATTAAGGAACAAGAAAACATGAGGGACTGTCTCCTTTGAGCCCTGCTGTCACCAGCTTGTCATTTATGTGGATTCGTGAACTGTAAGAGTAAATTAAGGGATGAACAGGAGGCATTACTTGTGCATGCTGAGATTTTCTTTAGCAGCTCTTCTGTTGAGCTGTAAGATGAGTTGCATTAAACTATAAAAAAAAGGAACTATGAAATGTTCGTATATTGCACCTCTCAATACTTTTGAATGGGCCCATCTGCACAGGTCAAGTGTTTGTTAAGCTATGTGCAAAATGTGAATCTCATTAAGATGAAACTGGATTCCCTTCAGAATTTCTTCCAAAGAGCTCCATCCTTCATTATTTTAAATGCTGTACTCCTGACCCTGCTGAACTATGCTGCATCACAGAAAGATGTTGCCTGGATGATAGAGACGTCAACCTTGCACAAATGTAATACTTGTTTGCTGATTTAAAAAGTTAGATTTGTGTCTTCTTTGGCAACATTAACTTCCTGGACAAGAAGATCACAAAACTGTCTGTGTATAAAAACAGTAGTTTGGTGTTAGGGACATAGAAATCCAAAGCTCTACAGCTGACATGTTTGGCCTCTTTATTACCTCTCTGACTGCTCATCCCGCTCTGGAAATATGTTTCTGTGATGTCTTTTTTTTTTATATGGAACATGCAAAGAATATTTCACGGCCTAGCATCGGAATTGATCTTAGTGTATAAACCAACCGTTATCTGCATCTTTAAGACTTTGTTTCTGACCTGTTTTTGGAAAGCTTATTGGTTTTACTTCAAAGACACATCTTGTATTTTTCCAGTCTAGAACCTTGCACAGGTACCATATGTATACAATGCTTCATGTGACGCCTCTGGGACCTAGGTGAAAACACCTTTTGAACAAACTTCTTAAGGAACAGAAATGACTGTGTTGTATCTGTGTGATAAAGTACCTGTTGGACAATAGCTGTTAGCTTTAGCCTTCAGGACCAACTAATATGGATTGACATAAATTGAAGATGCCAAGAGAGTTATCTACTGCAACTAGCATATTAACTGCTTAGAAGCTTTTTAGCACAACCTCACTTAAAAAACTGTGAACTAACCCTTTAAAGTATTTTAGCTAATTCAAGGCTTTATATATTTTTCAAGATGTTTTAGTCTTTTAACCTATAACGATCTAAAAGATAATTTCTTTCCTTGTGAGACTTCACTACCATTGCATTGATTAGTAAAATAGATATTTGAGAGTTATATGAAAAATAATTAGACAATTAGATAAATATCAGTCCCTGGTGCATGTTTTCCTATTAGCCCACCAATATATATGGACATCCCAACAATAAAAATGCAAACCAATTTAGATTTGTTTTAACAACAAAGACTATTCTATTTACGACTGTTAAGCCTTGCATTTATTTTCTTTGCTCATATGGTTGGCTGAGAAAATAGAAATACATCTAAAAACACATATGCAATATGCAATTTCATTGTCACATGTCAATATGTTAACTGTATGTTTTTTAAATCTAAACAACCGTATACTTAGAAAGCAGTTAAGAATCCTGCAAGCTTTCTGCATCTTTCTGTGTGTCTTGTCCTCCTGTAGCCGCTGCCTGCCTGCTGTCTGCTGCATTTCATCCCCTCCACCACCCCAGCATCCACCCATGGGTTCCGAGGTCAGATGATATCACAAACCATTGCATGGAAAGAGACATGTTTAGAAGGGTGGAGATACTCATTACTATAATATGCTATGTAACATGGACATAAAGTGATGAACTCCAAACTTTTTCTGTACTCTGGAACTTTTCTTTGAAAGGGTCAAGCAGCATGAGTACTTTTGCGAAGCACTGCATTACCTGAGGCAGTGTTGACCATAATCACTGACCAGGTGGTTATCTGAGAGACTGCATAACTGGCCACAATTAAACACATGCTTTACGGTGATTGGCTCAGTTTACAGGGTTATGTCACCTGAATGTTCACACCACAGATCTGTGATTCAGGTTCTTGTGAACACTTTGCAGTAGGAAGACTGCAAGCTATTATTTTGTCAAATCATTGGCTGTTTTGAAGCTGTGTATCAGAGGGAAACTTCACAATTTACTCCAGGTCATTTGAGAATAGTTGACCTTTCTTGGTTTTTCTTCTGAGGCTTGCCATTATTCTTTGTATTTCAAGTTCAAATGTTTGCTCTGCTCTTGTATAAATTTAAAACAGGAGACTTTCAGGAGATTCTAATACTTTTGTGTGTTTTATTTCCTCACATTATATTATTATAAGCTCCAGAAAACAGAATGCAATTCCTAAGACAAAGTAATGCATCTTTAAAAAAATAAACATTACTTTAGAAAACTTTAAAATACAGTAAAAGCTCAACAAACTTGAAACAGTAAATATGTCCGGCCAAAGGGATCTGTTAAAACTGAAAATATAGTATTTTCTTAAGTTCATCATATTTGTGTCTGTGTTAATCATTCCTTTAGCCAGCCTTAAGGAAACTGTGGTGGCATGTAAAACCTTTCAATGAGCTGAGTCGGATGACCTTTAAGTCTGTGCAGCAGATACAGGAAACCACTGATCATTAAGCACTATGAGGCAGTGTTTATTTTCTTTTTTCAGGGTTTTTAAGCAATTTTATTTCAAAATTCCACATTTTCACTCTCCGACATGTAGATTTATTTCTACAGTTTTTACAACATTCTCTTTTATTCATTCACGGTATTTTGTTGATTGATGAAAGTAAATGATTGACACTTCCATTTTTAAAAGCATTCTTTGTTTACAGCATTTTTTCACACCTGCCTAAAACGTTTGCACAGTACCGTAGGTTTTAATTCTTCTCTCATGGCCATTGTGCCCCTCACCCCATCCTTAGTCTCAGCAGTCTGTTTACAGATTTTGCAGATCTTTAGCATACTTGTAAATATAAATACATTTGAGCTGTATTGGGAAGTTTTACTATCTTCAGATATTTAAAATCTGGATGAAAGCAGAATTAAATAATAATGAAACAGGACAATGTTAAAGTTGGCTTCCAGTTTTTGGATTGTGGTATAGGGTCATTTAAGTAAATGTGTAATTCCTGTACTTGTCCAATAAGGACTAAGGTCAAATAGGTATCCTGGACTAAGTGCAAATTCACATTTGTTAAATTTGGTGCATTGATTTTGTTTGTAAAACCTCAACATAAATAGCTGTTTTAATGCACTGCTCTTTATTTAATCCAGGGGCAGTTTAAGAAACACGGATCTGATTAAACTGTAATTTAATGTTGCTAGAAACCAAAAATAAAAGTAAATCTTTTAAACAAGTGTGCATTTAGTCAGTACATCCACAAGCAAAACACTGATAAACTGTTGACATGTAAGATCAAAGATTAAGCACTTCAGTTTAATACAAGTTAATGTGAAAACCATCGCATATAGTACAAAATTGGAAGGAAAAAATAATAATACAATTTGGCTTCTCAGTCTTCTTTTTTCTATTTTTAGTCAAGACCTAGGAAGTGACAGAAGCAAATTTCATACTTTTCCAGACAGTATTTTTTCATTGTTTCTTTTGCCATCGTGTCTCTTGATTTTTTTGTCAGTGTCACAGTGACAGGGTGAGTTTTACATTACTTTTTCAGATTAAAGCCTCTCTGTAAGGGGAAGGGCACAAATAAAAAAAAAATACAGAAAATCCATGATCATAAGAAAGCAGTGCCTACATGCGAGCCAGGAAATGGGGTTTTACAATAGACAAAGTAGCGCTAGTAAAAGCCTCTTATGTTTTTTTTCTTTCTTTCTGACTCACACTTCTTAATTCTTATTCACAGAACTGGTTCCAAGGGAAGAGCATTGTGCTTGCACAAGCACCTGACCCTCAGCGGCTCTCTGGGCTGTGGGGGTGTTATTCTGCAAGCCAAACCAGATGCCCTCTCACTAGGTAGCCGGATACATATTGTACCTTCCCACACAACCCAGACTTCTTACTCAGACATGCAGCAAATTTGCATTTTTTTTTACTTAATTTGTTTCATTTTTTGACAGTAATGTGGAAGAAGGGAAGGCCTCAGTTGTTGTATCGTAAGGTTAGTGAGTTGAAGGAGGAAAGTCACTCCAGCGTTTTTTTGTTTTTTTTGTTTGTTTTTTGTGGCTTAAATGATAAAAATGCTTCATCATCTGATATCTTTGGTCTTACACTCATCGACATATGAATGATACAAAAATATGTCTATAGATTTTACAACTAAAAAGCTCGATGCGGTTAATTAGAATTTTATGTGATAGACATAGAGTAATGTATAATTGTAAAGTGAAAGGGAAATGATACTCCATCTGCTGAGTCAATACTTTGTAGAACCACCTTTTGGTGCAATCATAGCTCCAGGTCTTCTGTGGTATGTCTCTACCAGCTTAACACAGACTGAAATTCTTGTCTATTATTCTTTGCAAAAGAGCTTATCCTCCATCAAACTAGAAGAATAATGCCTGTGAACATAATTTTTCCAGTCTTGCCACAGATTCTCAATTGGTTTTGGGCCTGGAGATATTGACTGGGCCATCATTACCCATGAAAAGGGCCACTGGCAAGTTTCCCGGGGCCCAGGCAGCTATCTGTACCAGGTTCTCTAACAGGGGGTTGGTGGCGCAGTTAAATTGAGCTTTAAGCCTGACTGTCTCTCTCTTCCAAGTTTGGCAACCGTTCCCGCATCGCTTTCGATTGCTCCACTCTGGCCTTTGCGGTGCAGAATAGGCCCCCTCACCGATTCTGGACCCCTCCCCTTCTCTGGGCCCTGGACAACAGAGCTGTTTGTGGCCCCCTGTCAGCAGGCCTGCCCATGAATATGCTTAGATCAAACCATTCCATTGTAGCTCTAGCTGCATGTTTAATGTTGTTGCCCTATTAAAAGGTAAACCTCCATCCTAGCCTTAAACTGGTTTTTAGACTCAGGCTTCTTTCTGGATAACCTTCCACTTAGCCTAACACATTTCCCAATCAATGGTGACTAGCTTTACTTGACAAACAGCTTTTTACATGTAGGCCAAAATGTTTCATCTGATCAGAACACTTTTCACACATTTGCTGTTCCTCCTGCATAGCTTGTAGCAAACGTTAAACTTGGCATCCTCTGGTTTTCTTTCAACACAGGCTTTCTGCTTGCCACTCTTCCACAATGGCCAAATGTGAGGAGTGCACGGCTCTTTAATAAGGTGACTTAAGAAGGCAAGTGGTTTCTATGGATTTTCTTTACAGGTATCTGATTAAAAAGGGGAAAAATACATTATATGCCAACCTTTTCAGATATGTATCTGCAAAAAAATATATACCACGTTTCTTTTGCTTCTACTTCACAATTATGCATTACTTTCTGTTGGTCTTTCAAGATTTAGGGTGTACAAACAAATTTGCAATAAACTATATAATTAAAAGGATGCATTTGATGTAGAAGTGGCAGACAGTCAAATATCAAACTACACCATGAGACATTTGGGCCACTTCTAAAGCAAAAGCTTTGAAATAAGATGTTGCAATGACAGACTAGGAATGTTCTGCAGAGAGCAGATGGTGTAATGAAATATATGTTCTGCTGTAACTATCACTTGCAGAGCTTCTGCCAGCATTAGACTGTGCTTACACAGTGCTCAGCCGTCATTATGTACAATGTACTCTCCTTTGATGCTGTTGCATTTTAAACTCTATGCTTATGCATTCAGGGTCATAGTATACTTAAGGGGGGTGTGAACTGCAAAGCTATGCATTTTAAATAAATCTTATTATTTATAGCAACTTCATACCTGTAAGATCAGCTTCTTATCTCATAAATATTCTTATACGGATCAGTTGGTAGAGTACAGTGTGATGAGTACCAAGGTTAAGGCCTTGCATCCCCTGAGGAGATATTTTAAGCCTAAAATATGCAACTTTCTCCAGAAGATTCAATGGCTAAAAGAACGGCAACAAGGCCGCAGTACTCAGAAACACACAAGCTTCAGGTTCAAAGGTGTGCTTACAGTACAATAGATTCCCCTGAACAAACCTGACCTTATTCACAGTTGTCACATAAACATAGAGCTGATTCACACACTGTTCAGTTATGTAATTCCCTCTTGTTAAAACGGTACCACAGCCACTGAGCATGACAAGACTGGGATCCACCAGATCTTGTGCTGTTGCTAAAATAAAAGTTTATGAGCAGTCTAAATAATTTTGTGAATTCGCAAAACAAATGTCTACTGATAGTATGCGGGCAAGTCACATGACTAAAGAACACAGGCCACACTTACCATGTGCACGTCTTCTTTTCATATTTGAGCACGTGAGTAGAAGGTGACTCATGATTGACTGATTTATTATCCCACAACACAAGCTCTGCACATATTGAAGAACTCCTTGGAATGGTAATGAGATTTATGATTCAGTTGCTAAATACAGATTAGGAAACAGAACTGAATCGGTAGGTTAAAAACTGCCTTGCATAGTATTCTTGCACCTTATACTTGGACATTTTGCCATATTGTCACCACAAACTTCAATATACTTTCTGGGAATTTTGTATTTTAGACCAAAATAGCATGTATACATATTTATGAAGAGAAAGGAAAATAATACATGGTTGGTACCTATTTTTACAAATAAAAATCTGAAAATTGTGGTTATACAATGCATCTGGTAAGTATTCACATCAGCCTTATTCCAAATGGTATTAAATTAATCTCTTTCCTAACCCAAAATTCAACACACAACACCCCATTATGACAATGTGAAAGAAGTTTGTTTGAGATTGTTGCAAAGTTTTTGCAAATAGAAAACTAAGAAATCAATTTTATGCAAGTATTCACAGCCTTTGCTTAATACTTTGTTGATCCACCTTTGGCAGCAATTACAGCCTCAAGTCTTTTTGGATATGAGCATAGCATGCCTATCTTCAGATAATTTTGCCCATTCTTCTTTGCAGTACAACTCAAGCTCCGTCAGGTTTAATGTGAGACATCTGTGCACAGCCATTTTCTCTCCAGAGATGTTCAATCGGATTCAAGTCTGGACTCTGGCATGGCCACTCCAGGACATTCAAAGAAATGGTTCTTAAGCCACTCCTTTGAGATCTTGGCTTTGTGCCTTGGGTCGTTGTCCTGCTATAAATAAACACCCCAGCGCTCTGGAGCTCCAGAATATCTCTGTACATTGCTGTATTTATCTTTACCTCTATCCTGACCAGTCTGCCAGTTACTGTTGCTGAAAAACATTTCCATAACATGATGCTGTCACCACCCTGCTTCTCTGTAGGGATTGTATTGGTCTGGTGATGAGCGGTGCCTGGTTTCCTCCAAATATGACAGGTGGCATTCACACCAAAGAGTTCGATCTTTGTCTCATCAGACAAGAGAATTTTGTTTCTCATGGTCTTTGAGTCCTTCAGGCGCCTTTTGGCAAACTCCAGACAGGCTGCCATGTGCCTTTTATTAAGGATTGTCTTTCATCCGGCTACTTGACCATACAGGCCTGATTGGTGGATAGCTGCAGAGATGGTTGTCCTTCTGGAAGGTTCTCCTCTCTTCACAGAGAGAGAGAGAATGCCAGAGGTTCTTGGTCACCTCCCTGACTAAGGCCCTTCTCCCCGATTGCTCAGTTTAGATGGCTGACCAGCTCTAGGAAGAGCCCTGGTAGTTCCAAACCTCTTCCATTTACGAATGATGGAGGCCACTGTGCTCACTGGGACTTTCAAAGCAGTAGAAATCTGGATCCTTATCCAGATTTGTGCCTCAAGACAATCCTTTCTTGGAGGTCTACAGACAATCCCTTTGACTTCAAGCTTGGTGCTTGTGCTCTGACATGCACGTCAACTATGGGACCTAATATAGACAGGTGTGTGCCATTCCTAATCATGTCCAATCATCTGAATTTACCACAGGTGGTCTCTATTTACGCTGTAGAAACATCTCAAGAATGATCAGTATAAACAGTTTGCATCTCAGCTCAGTTTTGAGTTCATGGCAAAGGCTGTAAATCTGATTGCTTAGTTTTCTATTTCTATGGGGTATTGTGTGCAGAATTTATTTTTTTATTTGCAACAAGGCTGTAACATAACTAAATTTAGAAAAGGTGCAGAGCTGAGCACTATAGGTATCCACCCTTTTAGATTGGACCCCCATTGATAAAATAAAGTGCAAACAGAGTTTTACTGTGTGTGATCTAATCTCAGTATAAGTACTGCTGTTCTATGCAGGGCTCAGAGGCTTGTAACATTAACAAACCTCCAACAGTAGTTAACAAGCAGCATCATTCATAGCAAGAAACACACCAGACATGTCAGGGAATTAGGTTGTATTAGGTTGTCAAACAATATCCAAAACCATATGCATCTCACAGAGCACTGTTCAATCCTTCTTTCAAAAATTAAGAGGAGGCTCTGGACATAAAAGACCAAATTAAACAGCTTTTCCTGCATGTTAGATGTGGAGGAAAACTACCACTACATATCACCATAAACACACCATAAACACATTATATGTTATAATGTTCATTTGTACATAACTGTGTTAGTCTATCAGATAAAATACATTGAAGTTTGTGGTTGTAACATAAGAAAATGTGGAAAGGTCCATGAGGAATGAATACTTTTGCCAGGTGTTGTAAGTGGGTAATTGTGTTACTTTAGCCACGGGTCCTGTCCTTCTCAAACTGTTCTACATATATATATATATATATATATATATATATATATATATATATATATATTTATATATATATATACACACACGTGTGTAAAAAGGTTTGAGATATAGATATAGAAAGTACCACCGTAAATGTTACATTTTCCAAGTACCAACAGACAGTTCAGCAACACGACTATCAGAAAAACAAAGAAAATGTTTTCATCCATTGACACTGCATGATTGGATGCAATTTCATAACATGTTTCATTTAAAATGTTCAAATGAATATTTTTTTATTTGATTGGGAAAGTCAGAGGTTTTTCACCAACCTCAATCTTAAAATCCAAGGTGGCAGCATTACATTAGGTTAGTAATAGCTGAAGTAAAAAATGTTAATTTGGATTAAAGATTTTCATCTCAATAAATCTTTGATTATTCATATCATAGATCAAAAACCATTAGCAGCATATGTCTATCAGCAATGTTCTGGATTTTAGTCATTTCCTAAAATACAAAACTTTTCTAGCCTGTCAGTTGTTTACACTGCAGTTGTTCTATTGTTCATAGCAGTGCTTGTTTTACTGTTCTCATGACCCCAGACGCAATATAAGTTGCTGCTGCATGACTGCACCATATGCAGCGCAGTAGGATGTTTTATATATCAATACATGCAAGAGTATCCATGCCATCTAGCGGTAAAATGGAAACCTTTTATATCCATCTCGAAGACGTACAATGCTTCTTCACTTTGATAAGTTAATTCTGAGAAGTGTAGTTGTTTACTTACAATAAACATGATGTCAAGAAAGACCAGCCAATTAAAGTTTATTTTGTACAAGCAAAATTATCAAATGGTGCCAATTTTTTGGTTAATAAAACTAACAAATTAATTAAATGACCCACATACTCACAAACATGACAAATGAGCAAAATGCAGCTAGTATTCCCCATCCAAGAAATGCAAAAGTAAAAGGAGTCTCTATTTTTGAGCTGTTTACTTCTACGACAATGTATGAAGTTATTGCATGTGAATTCCCACAGAACTGAACACACATCTACACTGAAAAACTCATTTTGTTTTCAGAAGAAAGAAAATGAAATGTGAAAATCAATTTCAAACTACTGCAAGTCTAGGAAGAAAATTCCCAAGCAATGACTGTGAATGTACTGCTGACAAACACAAATGAAATCCATGGATGAATGAATCCTCGTCTGAGGTTTGCAAATGTTGGTTTCCAACAGTATTGCTGCACAAGTCTATTCCATTGCAAGGATCACAAAACAGCATAACAATTGAAGATGTCACTTTTAGGCTTTCAAAAACAAACACTTAAGATTTTAATATATAGATTTTGGGTGTTAAAAACATGTAAAATGCTCAGCTATAAAGCTGCAGTAAAAATTTTTAACAACCAAGTCACCACAAAAAAATTCAATGCACAAAGTCCTGAATGCTGATGCAAAAGCCACTTTTCATTTTAAGATCAGAAGAAGAATTTTAGTGACAAACAGCAGAAATTGAACCTTACTTAAAAAATCATTTGCATCATAAATGTGGGTTTAAGCTATTCCTGTAGCTCTGATCCATCTCATCCAAAACACCTTAAGATATTCAAGTATTACTTCATCTTTACCCAAACTGAAGATTGGAGAATATTGTCTGACTGATAGAAAATGCAATAATGTTATGCTTGGGACTGCCTTCAAATCTAAATTATTTAATGATTACAATAATAATATCTTGGAAACAATAAATTTGTCTTTAATTGAGAAGGCATTCTCCAAGTATGTGAAATGGCCGATATCACCTAAGGTTAAAGAGACTCACTTCAAAATCTCTCACAATATTTACCCAGTGGCAGAATTTTTGCACAAAAGATTTAAATTTGATTCAACTTGTTGTGCCTTTTTTGAATGTCCAGAAGAATCCCTTAATCATCTATTTTTTTCCTGTCCTTTTTCTTTTAAACTATGGAGAGACATTAAAAACGGGTTGTCCCTTAAAATTGAAGACATCCCAGAGATAACCATCACCCACATATTATACTATGTTGATGACCTTGATTGTCAAATATCTGACATGGTAAATATTATTTCCTTGCTTGTTAAGTATCATATGCACTGCTGTAAATGGAAAGGTTCTACTATTTGTTTTGTTTTTTTTTCTTAACCAATTTAAACTGTATTACACCTCACTGAAACATTTGAAATCTGTTTATGCAAAAAAAGTAACTGCCAATATCTCTACTTTTCTTATGTTTTAAATCTTGTTCTACTTCTATTCATTTGCCTTACTGTTTGTGTTTGTTTTTAGTCTTAGTCCCATGTATTTTGTTTCTTTTTATACCTATGTTGCAATGTTGTTTGTACCTCAACGCGTTTTTGTATACTGCTTGTTTAATAATAATAATAAAATAATTAAAAATAAATAAATAAATGTGGGTTTAAGTAAAGAATGGCTCCTGAATCCTCGAGTCTTTTTAAGGCTTCTGCTTCATGATTTAAGTCATGGTAGGAATGCTGCATCTAACAGAGAAAACAGCATCAGTTCAGAGACAGGCAGGAGAAGTGTTTATAATGCAAGACCATGATAGCCGTTCACTTGCGTGGATTTCATAGTGTTGTATCCATAATAGTGATATCCACATCTAGCAATGTGCACCACATTACCATAGCTGAATGCAACAAAGACAGCAAGAATGCCTGTGGTAAGATCAGCTGCAAAGAGTAGAACATCGTAACGGATTCAAATCCCACTGTCACAGCAGATGGAAATCCATATAGATTAAATTAAATTCAATTCAAAAATACTTTATTATTAGATAGATTGATCATTTAATTATCAGCAATTGAAAGACAAAACATTCAAAAATAAAAGGAACTTTAAACATAGCCATCATAAACACTCTTCTGTGCAACTTAAAGATCTGTATGTTTCATCTGTTTTCACTCACTTCAAAGTTTTTAATTACTCCCTTTTGGCCACTAGATGGCAGCAGAAGGACACAAACTAAAGTTAGTTTACTTTCTAACTGCTATGCTATTTGGAGGTCGAGTGAAAAGTACCTTTCAAAAATAACAACCTTTAAGCAGGTGTTACACACACTTTTCTTTAAGACCAAATTTTTTTATTAAAGTGTTATTTTTCTAATCTTTAATGTTGTGGGTTTTTTTAGCTATAAGCAGCAAATCCTCAAAATGAACAGAAATAAAGACTTGAAAACATTCAGTCAGTGTGTAATAAATTTATATAATGCTTTACTTACTGATTTGAGTTAATGAAATAAATGAACTTTTCAATATTATCCTAATTTATTGAGTTGCACCTGTACAGTAAACACCATATATTATCACAGTACATTGCACTGTTCTAACATATATTCACACATAACATTATGTTTATCTTCTGTCTGATTACATAATTTTCACAAACTGAAGGTTCTTTTCTTGTGATGCTAAGATATTTTAATTTATGTTTACTCAATTATATGCTTTCTTTTTTGTGACAGTTAGTTTATATTGTAGTATTTCTATTTTGTTTCCAGTCATATTTTAGTTTTTACTCTCATCCACTATAATCAGCTTCTTCATTCCATCTACATCTGCCACATATACTAGTCTGTGTCTTTCTCTCATCACAGGTGAATACGTTTTTCTTCATATCCAAGCTTGCCCATGCATGCTATAACGTTCATTAATCAAAAGCTTGTCCTCTCTGAGCTATTTTCATTCTGTGCTCTGGGATCCAATCCAATAACCACATTCCAACTCTATAAGCCTTCAAAGAGAAATTCATTCCAGGAAACATCCCTTAAAGTTTAGATTTGAGTAAAATTACACAACGTACATGTTAAGCAACAGTTCAATGCTGCAATTCTCCTATTGTTATTGTCATACTGATGTCATATGAACTTTGTTTATCGTATACATCCTAGTCGTAAATTCTTTTTGGTGCTCATCTGTTAGTTTTTAAAGTGTAGTTCATGTAAAATCTTCCTTCCTAAATTTTATTAACTAATTCCAAATCTATTCATTCAAGGTAATTAGGATTAAGGTATTGTCACTTATCAGTCATTTTATACCAAACAAGGTTAAAGATCATTTATAATTGTTTGTGCACCCTATCAAGAAGTTAACCATATAATCATTTAAAAACGTCCAAGTTACATTGCGCTGTTACATAAGGAGTTTAAACAAAATTCAACATGGAAGACTCACCATCACCTCCAGCTTCGTCTAATTACTCCTCCATGTGGCTCTGCTCCATCAATCAGCGTCAAGTCCGCATTTCTCCCCAGCCAATCATTCTTCAAGGCTCCACTTTAAAAGATCTTCATCCATGGAACCCTCTGTTCTGCAGCTGAACTTTGACCCTCCTCCACCATTTGGCTTCCAAACTCTTTCCAAATCTCCTCAGGCCTCCACTCCACCACCAGGATCGGATCCCAGGGGGGAAGACATCTCTAAATCTAACCCTAAGATGTTCATTCAAGCGCATGTCATTCTCAGCATTCACGTCTTCCACTGGGGTCCGAGCGCCAAAGATATAAACATTCACTAATAAACTTATTTAATTGCATCCCTGGCTTCTCTTTGTGAGTCTTTCCAGGTTGAATTGGCAATTCAACAGATGTCTTTAAGGAAACTGAAAATTTCTTTAAAGACTTCTGTCTAAGTCAAATCAGTGATGGCTACGATGAGTTCTCTCTTCTCTGGAAGATAAATATAATGTTATTTTACAAATATTGGTAAGATATTTGACAAATCAAAAATAGGACTATTTAATTGAACCCAGACCTCTAGTGTAAAGGCCATCATCGTGAGGGAAATGGTGAGGATTTGTGATGTTTTGGCGTTGCCTCTCCACCACCTGGGACTTATCAAAACAGGAGATGAACAAGGAATTCTTCTTTGTTTCTGAAAATGCTCTCTAAATTCCCTTAAAGCTCAGTTCTCAAGTTCCAATTTGTGACCATGATAAAGATGCCAGATTCCAGTTCAAGCATTCCTAGAACCAAATAACCCTTCGACAGCGAAAACATGACTTCTTACTTTTGTACCTATTGTGAGTAGATGATCTACCAAAATGTACTGTGTTGTTTCATAATTAGGAATACATTGGACTGCATGACTTACATTATTGAATTGGATTGGATTGGGTTGATTTGATTTTTATTTGGACCGAGTTGGATTCTAGATAATTTACCTGTTTGTTCTGTAAACTGTCATTTGTTGTGAACTGGCACTAAACTGATTAAATAAACTGAATTGTTGCCCCAGCATTTACCTACAACTTATCAATGCATCCATCATGTCAACAGTTTGCAAAAAACTCTGGGGTAACTCACCAGTCCAGGAAGTTACAAATCAAGATATAGCAAAGCTGTCAAAACAGTGTTCAAAGTATCACCACTTCCTGCTAGCAAGTGGAAAGTTTAACAGTTTCTGTTGGTGGAGATTTCACAAGAAAAGCAAAGTCAGTACATTAAACAGGAGGAACCACTTGCTTTAAAATTAATGTCAGAACTCAAATACATTCTGAGGCTGCAAAATTGCAAAACATAAGTGCATAAGTTGCTATGTTTGGTTCTTCATAAACAAAATACATAAAATGTTTAAGAGAATTTTTGTGCCTTGCCTAAATTCCTTGGTTTATGACTGAAACTCTGCAGGACATGCTAAAAAAAAATCCTTCTCTCTTGCATCATTATAACAAAGCTGATTCTGAGTGACATTCATTGGTCTCTGTCTTGATAAAACTTGGTAAAACAGTAAACCTTCACGTCAATTAGAGTTTTTTTTTTTTGCAATTACACAACAGAGAGACACATCTCTAACTTTATTTGACCACCAAAAATGCCTGTAAAAGACTGTCCATGACTTGTTATAAAACCTGGAATAGTTAACAATGATTAGCTGACGTCAACAATAGTTAAAATGTGGCATCTTCAAAAATGACAATAGACCAGAGGATTTCGGGATCAGGATTTTAGAAAACTGTGAATATCATTTCCATTGGAATTGATATTCACAGCAAGCAGTATTTAAGAAAACAAAAATGTTTTCTTTTTGTCTTTCCAAAAACTGTGTGTGGATGGGAGGTCCAAATGGAGAAAAAAAATGTGGTGAATTATCTGTTTTGCAAGATATTCATTTTAGTGTTGCCTAAAGGTCAGGCACATCACACGGAGGAATGAGCCCAGAAGAGAAAGAACTGATTGTCTTTTCTCCTTCTATCAAAGTTAACTTTGTGCAGAAATGTTGCTGTGAACTCATTACCTGCAAATGAATCACAGCAGTGGTGCTCCATTTCGTCAATAGCTGAGTGATGCAGCGACTGGGTTGCTGTGTCTTGCACAAACAAAAGACGAGATGGCAAAAGTAGAATTAGTTTGTTAAAGGGCACCCAACTAGGACTTGCAGGTCTTGCGATAAATCCAATATTTTAAAATCATGGGTGAGGATTTGAACATTGATGGACCAAGCTAGCAAATGAGTTAACTTCTTCTCTATGACTAGACTTTGACATCAGACAACACTGTGAGATTCTGACATTTTGGCTACAACAACACAAACGGGATTTGTAACAAAGGGCAGCTATGGAACAGTATAACCTGGAATGGAAACCAGGTGAACTTTACACATAAACGTGAACATGCCTCTTGCTCAGGTAATACAGGGAGAGGCCATATTGCAAAAGTGACCATGGTACCCAGTCTTCCTCTACAGATCAAAACTTGACAATCCAATCATCATAACCCCCTCAGCAGCCCCACAAGTGTAAAGATCGTATTCTAGGTATAACACTGGGCAAAAGAAATCCTGCATCTGTCTGCTGATGCTGCATGAGAAGTGAAAGAGCAGGAATTATATCAAGAAGCCACTCTGTGCAGGTCTTCATTCAGTATACCCATAAAATATATTACAGGAGGATATGAGTGAGGCTTAAGGCAGACCAAAGCAATAATATGACTAAACAGGCCTGATTGCATCTTGTGCATGGCTTTCTCTTTAGAAGAGAGGACATATAGATGAATAATATTCAAAGAGCCTTTGAACTGAAATTGAAATGGCGGGCTGTAATACATAAAATAAATAATTATGCTTTCTGCCTTCAGACTGCTGCCGTTTATCATCAGCTGTCATTGACATGGAATTCCTGAAAGTGACATTTATTTTCTTCATAAATAAGCTGGAGATCAGGTCATACCTCCTTTGTAGGGGGCTAGGTAAGTCTAAGTGTAATAACTAAGCTATTTATTAGTAATCTTCAACTGTTTTTTATCAGGTATAATGGATTTGAGCTGCTTTAGTTGGTAGGCAGTGGAAGATACACATGGCTGAATAAATATTTACTATGTATAATGATCATATGTTTTTGTGTATAAGAACAGAGATCACAGAAATACACCTGAACCCAATGACAGAATGAAGGGGTTTAAGGATATTCAGTAATGTTAACGTAATAAATACTTTTGTTCACCTCCAGAGAGCATACGAAGAATACATTCATGAGTCAACAATTATTTCTCTGTTAACCTTTTTTTCCCCTTAATTACCTCATGAGTACATTCAACTTTAATGACTGAAACTTAACCCTAAACACTGTTCAATACCTTTTTCTGTTTCTCGGAAAATTGCTTTAGTCTTTGAGGCTGTTAAGGAGCATTCCAGGTTGAAGACACATGGCACCTTGTAATTCGGTAAAAACACCGGCATCTGGCTTTTCCCTAATCTCCAACCACTCTCCCGCTTCTTTAGGGTTTACCAGCCTCCACACGGTGACTTACTACTGTCCAAGCCCGTATTCACATAGAATCCTAAGACTAAAATTAGCTCCTAATGATGTCATTCTCAAACTCTAAGATTTTTCTTTGAATTTTCCCTCGGTAAGATAAAAGGTATTCACAAAGCATCTTAAGCATCTCTCATAAGAGAGAGTAGTTAGGAGGACTTTTAGTGAGCTTAAGTGTGTCTTAAACAGAGAAGATGGTGGCAAGACAGAGAGAAAGTAGAGATTAACAATGAACAACAGCTGTATATATACAGTATATATACAGTACAGACCAAAAGTTTGGACACACCTTCTCAGAGAGTTTTCCCAGGCCAAGAGTTTTCTTTATTTTCATGATTATGAATATTGTAGCTTCACACTGAAGGCATCAAAACTATGAATTAACACATGTGGAATTATATACTGAACAAAAAAGTGTGAAACAACTGAAAATATGTCTTATATTCTA
>JAHUTJ010042582.1:0-17835 GCA_036250325.1 Characodon lateralis | reverse complement strand
GAAATATTTCAGTTAGTGTGCAATGAATCTAAAATATATGAATGTTAAATTTTCATCATGACATTATGGAAAATAATGAACTTTATCACAATATGCTAATATTTTGAGAAGGACCTGTATTTATTTTAATACAGGGGTACTAATATTTGTGCCACCAGTAATTTTGTTTAAAATCAAATAGCTCTTAAAATTGAATTTTCCCCCATTGAAAACATTTCCTTAAATTAAAGGCCAGATTTTCTACAGTTTTCAGTGTAAATGTTATCCTACCACATTAAAATATATTTTATGTTAAGACTTTTTACAATTCTTTCCCAGGGGAGTAAAATGTATGTCTATATAATCTTTTCTGCTAATGAAAGAAAACCTGAAGTTATTATAGATCTGTTTGGGAGCTGGAAAATTACTGTTTTCGGATACAAAAACAGTAGCACCTCTAAATTCAGACTGCCATTTGTGTCAAACCAAACATGTGGTACATTCTGCTTAATGATGTCAGCAAACACTAGCAGTTTGCAACTCTTATACTTGTCTATATAGTTTTAGTGAAAACCGTTTTATAGAATAATAAAAGTGACCTTGTTGGCAGCAGCATTGACGCTGGGTCTGGCATCAAAAATAAAAAGCTTATGGGACTGAGCATTAGCATCCATGATAGCCTGCAGGTATTTCTCATCCTCTTTGCTGCGCTTCCCGTTCACCCCGACCATCGGCTGGCTGCAGCGTGTCACCGTGGCTTGGCTCTCTGGATGGATCCACGACAGCACCTGCCTCACAAAGTGTAGGAGAACATCAGCACAGCAAGCAAAAGAAATATTTAGATGTTTGGGAAAGGTTACTCACAGGTATCCTGCCCTTCACTCTAAAAGCTGCCACCCTCTTCATCTCTTCATCTGGTATGTTGACCGGAACAACCAGAGTTGATGGGTATGTATCACACAGCTCAAAGTGGTCGTTTACTTTTGTTATCCTCCAGCTTTCGTTGGGTATACCCTAGCAAAAAAACAAAAGGGACAGCTGTAATAACGCTTCCTATAAGATTCAGCAAAACGTTCAGACTGCAGCTCCTGGAAGTACCTGTCTTTTGTACTCAGATATGGGATCATACACCTTCCATCCGTTCTCAGGAAAAACTTGCCCGTATTCAAAGGCAAAGATTTGCTATGAAGTGAGGAGGAGAAATAAATACGTTGGTGATCTGTGGGTACTGTGACAGCAGTAGGGCATCGGGGAGTGACTCACCAGCCCGTTGGAAACAGGAAACGCAAATTTCATCAAAACTTCAAAAACCGACTTCTTGAGAGTGTCCTCAAACAGTTTGTGAGCAAATCGTAGATTACGCATATCCTGCAAAATGGCAGAGCAGCAGCGGATGGTGAGAGTCAGTCTGTTTTGAAATGTTTCGTCACCACAGCAAAAGATCAGCTACAGCAAAAACATGTTTTTTTTTAGTCTGTGTGTTCACCTTGCAAACTACTCCATAGGACATATCTGCGCGGCTCGAAGTATTTCCGATTTTTTCCACACGAGTTACCACTCCGAGAGGCAAATCCAGCATAAATGCCGGCTCCTAGATACGAGAGCCAAATGAACAAAATGATTCCTCTACAAACAGCACTTTGATCTTCAACATCACCCACACATACCCTGTCCATGGATTTAAAGAAAAGCCTGTAGTTGGTGACCATCACTGTCCCCCTCAGCGCTCCGGTGAAAGGACAGAAGTAGGTGATGTCATCTGCTATAGAAAAAAAAACAACAGGAAGTTCAGGTTCAGTTATTTAAGAATTATTCCCATTTTAGTAATTAGAAGATGTCAGTCTGCTTTCAAAGAGTCGAGCTGCTGTAATCACAACCAAAGAAAAGAAAAATTACCCATATCTTGCACAGTTTCATTTGGAAGCAACTGTGGTTCTTCTTTGTCCGAGTCTCTATGCACCTTCTGAAAACATCCCAAAAAACAACAAAAACACACCTAATGCAAAGCAGTCATTCCATCTCAAATATGATTTCAACATACACAGCAGCCTGAAGCCATCCCTTATTTCTATAAATTCAGCTTCCAAGGGGCCAGACTGACTTGAAATCTTTTAAAGCAACACTTTGAAGGATGCTCTAAGGAAAAGCAGAGGTTGCTATTTTACCTCACATTCAATTCTGTAACCTTAAAAATGTCTTCCTGTTCAACAGGAGTTGTCCTTTCTACTGTGGCAACATCCCTGCTCAGTATGAAGGATTGCTAAAGTAAAGTTAGTGCCTCAATGCAACTAGCTGGGTTTAATGAAACAGAAAACCATTACCAGATAACAGGCTTAATATGACGGCACTGGTTCACAACCAAGATCGAAGTATAATGCACTTAATTGAATTTGAATCCATCTGGGATTAAACTGAATGGACTTTATATTTTTGTCTACAAATTTAAATTTAGATTTCTTCATAAAGAGCCTTGAGGCAACATTGAGGTAAACTGGCTCATATAAATAGAATGAAATTGAATTACACGCGAATCATCTTCCCAATTCCCTCATTCTCTGTTCGATACAAAACTACCACCTCTGTCAAAGGATGTACTGCAGATTGTTTCTCTCTTACGTTTCATAGTCCTTAGAATTTAAATAAATAAATAAATAGAAATCGGCATGCCAGGCCCACCCTAAAAAATACTATTCGTTATAGGCCAGGAAAAGCCAGACCAGTGCATCCCCATTTCTTTCTTTATTTTCTGTTATGTGCAGACATTATGTTTTTTTATATATGTAATAACAACAAAAGCTTCCTTTAAAATTGTTCACTTACTAAACTGAATTTAAAACAACTATTAACAGAAAAGTTTTAAAATACCACTAAGAAATCCTTGAGAACTGCTGCTGAAGAGCCCTTTCCAATGTCAGAGTTTGGAACAGTTGCTCTATATGGTTCAGAATACATTCACATACCTTGGCAGCAGCTTTGGGCTTTACCTGAGGGATGCATAAATGAGGAGAGAGGTGCTTCAGTTATGAAAACTCACTTTCAAGAAGCTGCAGAATAACAATGAGCTGCGCGCAGACTACTAACCCGGAGCTCTGGAGAGAACTCTGCAGAGGTCGACACCGAGTCGGAGGACAAAGCGGACGGTGGCTTGGCCTGAGCAGAGCGGTCTGAGCGAGAGGTGGACGTGCTGAAAACAGATAAGATGACAAAGACAGAAGATTAAGAAAATGTACCTAATAGTGCTTCCCTTCATCAAAAATCATCATTTGCCAAAACATTTCTAGATACAGATGTATGAAGGCAACGAGCCTTCTATAGCCCACACCTCTTTCAAAAGTTTTCATACCTATAGGCATGTTTCATAAACATAATAAGCTTCAGTGAATATTTGGCATTTCTATGTTGTGATGTGTGATAGACCAACACAAAGAGGTGCATAATTGTGGAGGGAAGACCATATATGGTTTTAAATAGTTGTTTATGTGTTACAAATCTGAGAAGCGAAGCGTGGATTTCTATTATTCCACTCAGACACCCCTAAATAAAATCCTGTGCAACCAGCTGCCTAAACTACGAAGCAACTTAGTAAATAACCCAACAAAATACACTGAAGATTGTGGTAACAAGAGAAAAGGTGAAAAGCGTTATGGAGTATGGTAACGGCATGGTACAAACACTTAAATACAAATAATTGATTTCTTGGTAATCAGAGATGTATGCTAATTAGAGCTACACAATACATTGAATCACGATCATCATGGCAACATTAGTGTGTGCAAAACAATCACAAACACTGCCTGGAGGCAACATTTGGTAGGAGATTATACTTCAAGTGCCATGCATTAACTGTGTGCATATTGCTATCGTATTCAGCCAGCTGGCAGGACTAACTGCCCTGAATGCCAACGCCTGACTTATATTTTAAACTCTTCAGATCATAAGGCTGAAGGAGAAGGGTGGGGAAAATGTTTGATGGTTAAGAAAACAATGTCATTACAATTTTTACCAAGAGAATCCTTAAAATAACATAAAAAAGAATGGTTTTATTAATAAGCTGCACACAGTAACTACATTTGATAGTGTTTTTGAATGTATTGACATTTATTGAGGCTCCCAGGGAACCACCAGCAGAGAAAGTAGTAAAAGTAACAATAACAACAATAAATCAAAATTCTTATTGTGATAAGAAATGTTTCACAATAGCGATCAACGACACGATAAATGCTCATCCCCCACCAAGAAAGTCGACAACTTTGCATTTCACAGCTTTTGAGATACGGATGCAGATGTTTCATCAGTCAGGTGAGAAGCCTGAAGTCCCGAGACCGAAGCACAGGGAATAAAACCGTTCCATGGCTCGCATAAGCCTTGTAGTCTTGTGTCCAAGGCATAAAGGACTGCAAAACCACATTTTTGTGTGCGCTTGGAAAGGCAGCTTGGAAGTTTGGCTCCTCTCCTGTGTGTGCTCTTTTTCTTTTAAACAGAAAGCACCCCTGGCCCAGTGGTATTTCTCTGTGTCTGCTTTCTTTCCACTCAACCCCCAAGTTGGTTGAGGCAGAGGATTTTTCCAACCAAACCTGGTTTTGATGTAGGTTTCTTCCTGTTAAAAGGGAGTGGTTCCTTTCCACTGTCGCCACATGCTTGTTCAAGATTAGGGATTGCTGCAAAGTCAGCAACTCAACGACATTTGCTGGAATTTATGAAACTTTTACCATCTGGCATTGCATCATCTAGTGAATTTGACAATATTTTATTAGAATTGGGATAATTCTGGATTGCATGTACTTGAATCTAATTGTGTTGAAGCTGAACTTTTTATCTTTAGATGGTATTTACTGTATTTCCGCGCAATATAAATAAAATTGAACTGAATAAACTGGTATAAATGCACAAAGCTCATATCTGTCCTACACAAAGTCTAGACTTTAAAGATTCAATAAAACATTAATAATGTAAACAAATTAAACTGTAACTTATTACGCTTTAGCTCTATTAGGAAGAAAACGTAATATCTGATCATTAGGCTTGTAATGCTTACATGTTTGCATAGCCAATCTCTGTTTCTGGAATATACTTCAAGTTTTTTGTTGAGGTTGACTGTATGCTGACTCCATCTTGTTTTTTTGGCATCAGCATTCCTTTCTTTAGAGGAAACACCAACAGAATGGGCTAACATCTCGTTGGTCTCATAGCATAATTGCCTAAGTGACATATGAGTTAGCCAATTATGCTATGAGACGTAGAAAGATCCATTATCTGTTCCCACCATGCTGTTCTATAACATGGTTTATAGTTTATACTTATTTTATCTATTTAAACTGCTTTAATATCTGCTTCTTAAATGATTTTCTGGTTCTGATTGTGTATTGTCTTGTTGTGTCTTTATGTGACTGACTGCTGTGACATTTTTTTTATCAGGCATATTCTATGCACAAGTAAAGGACTAATAGACTTTTATTAGACTTACCAGTTGTTACCAGTAGATTTCGATACCTTATAAATGACTGCCTACTGAGCAGATCTGAGACATTCATCGCATGATTTCAGTCAGATTTCAGTCTGTGCTCACGAACAAGACATACCCAGTAACCTAGAAAGTTTTCCAGCCAATTATAAATCAACCACTACTTCTGCATTCAGGCTGAACATCAAACCCGCCTTGTTTCATTTTTTTTTATTTTGATTTAAAACAAAAATTTCCTCATCCTCTGTGGTTGTGCAACCTTCTAGTTTGCATTCCTGGAGTCATTTTCATTTCATTTCCCTGAATCTGTAAATTTAAATTTATTTAGAATATCATCGGAAAGACATTTGTCTCAGTAGTTTCACTCAAAAAGTGAAACTCATGTCATACAGAAGGATATATGCGTACTGCTTGCAGCTAATGAAAATCCAACATGTATTTTTTTCAGAATATCAGGAGGAATAAAAAAAAAAAAGCATTTTTAATATAGAAATGTCAGCCTACAGAATACATGTCCATGCATTGTGCAGTATATGCATCAGTAACTGCATCAACATGGCATGGAGGTGACCAGCCTGTGGTTCTGCTGAGGTGTTGAACAAGATTGCCTCACCTGCAAAGGTAGCCTTCAACTGGTTTTCCCCCAGGATTGCCCTATATTTAACTCTATCCATCTTCACATCAGAAGTTCATACCTTTACTCTTACCAGAAAGGTAAGAGCGAAGTGCTCTAAAATTTCCTGCTAAACAGCAGTGTTGACTTGGACTTAAACAGATGGCATGGCTCCTCACATCATCCTTGACTGTGCAAACGTCACACTGGACCTCAAGCAACTTGGATTCTGTGCCTCTCCACTCGTCTTCCAGACTCTGGGACTTTGAATTCCAGATGAACTGAATTGTTTTCCTTGCTCTAAAAAGAGCATTTTGAACCACAGAGCAACAATGCAGTGCTTTGTCTCTTTAGCACATGTAAGATGCTTCTGATGTCGTCTCTGGATGAAAAGTGGTTTGACAAGGAATACAACAGTTGTAGCCCATCTCCTGCGGTGTGTGGTGTCTTTCGAAGCACTGACTCCAGTCACAGTCGCCTTGTTAATCTCTTTGAACTCTTGAATGTGGTTTGCTTCCAGAGACTCTCAAGGCTGTGATTATCCATACTGCTTGTGCCTCTTTTTCAAACGGTTTTTCCTTCCACCGAACTTCCAGGAATACGCATGTCCACTGGACCACAGTCAACCCAGCAGTTTCCCCTATGACTGTACAGCCTTATGTATAACAATATTTCAACTTTTCATTCGCATTTTCTTTAGTTTTATTTCGACGGTTCAAAGAAATCCTCCACCTACTCATTCTAGTCAAGCTATTGCTCCAAATGGATACAATAATTGACGCATGTGCGAACCATACTTCTATTTTACTGACAGTGATCGTCTTGGTACAATTTAAGACGCGGACTCGATTATTTGAGTGTAAAGACTTACTGCTGGAGTGAAGGAGCGGTTGTGAAACTCCTATAACTAGTAGCGTATGGGTTTTCAGACTTTTACCCTTATTCAAAAGCAATAAGTCGTGAAGGGTTTAGCTACCTGGACAATGAATCAACGCTTGGTTGTCGGGAGGAGGAGGGTTTCGAGCCCAAACTGTCGATGCTCCCGCTCTTCTCCATCTTCTAGAGTTGGGGCGAATGGTAGCGCGATCCCCAAATACGTGAAGGAGACCTGGGTTTCCGCTGAACAACGCCTTTAACTGCTCACTCCCAGCACAGCAAATCTTCACAAACAAAAGGAAGCTGCCATTTTTTCCCAGAAGCCTCCCAATCCCTGTCACAAATAGGCTGTTATGGATGGCGCCCTCTGTCGACTCTCTGAGATATTACCACTCCATGTGAAAATAGTCCCCCGCAGATTACAACAAAAATATTTTTATTACATGTAGCTAGAAAGAAATCAACGGCAAAGAAGAAGGATTGAGAGATAAAACAAACTTTCATGAATAAGGCGGTGAAGTTGTTGTCAAATTACAATCACTAACTTAATCGACGTAAGGTAGTGTGTAATTGTATGGACCATTGAATCAATTATTTGCAAAATAAAAATTCAAAGGCTGGCATGTATTTTTATTCAGCCCGTTTAATTTTGATACCCCCACATTTACATCCAATGTAACCAATTGTACTTAGAAGTCATCTAGTTAGGAAATTGCCATCAATTTGTAGAACCACCGTTCGCTGCAAATTCAGCCGTAGCTCTGTTGCAGTCTAAACCATTTTATTGTTGCCATGCTAGAAGGTGCGTCTCTACCCCAATCTCAGCAGCCCTCAACAGGTTTTCTTCCAGGATTTCCCTATATTTAACTCTATCCATCTTCACATAAACTCTGTTTTCCCTATAGATTTACTACCCCCACAGCATAATGCAGCCACCACCATGACATTTTTTTGCACGTTTTTTTTTACTCTACATTTTGTTAAAAAGCGAAGGCACATCTGGCTGTCAACTTTGAGATGCCCCAAATAGCATTGGTCAAAGCTTGTACAAGTATTTGAGCCTTTTTTCATAAATACTGGACAAGCCTATATATTCATGTGCTATCCTACTACAACAATTACCAATAGACAAAATTGCTTGACAGTTTGATAAAGTACAGCAATCCTGAGGTATTCGGTATTCATATTATCTCTTGTTTAGTACTCACCAACACTCCAGTGGTAGTGTCATTAGCCCTGAGCTATCATAATCACTTTCAATGAGTGGGAAAAAAATAAGTTCTCCTATTGAGTGATGGTCTTGTGTAACTTGAAAGGTAATGCAGATGTAGTTTTTCCTCTTTGTGCAGGTAAGTTAGAAACCCACAAGTGACACTATTCCTGCTGGTTTCACTGCACGCGAGACCTCAATAATTTAAGCCTAAGGGACACAATGCATTATTAGCAAGAATTTAAGAATTTTACAATAAAACGGTTTGTAAATTTATTTCCCTTGGAAAAATGTTCAAACTTTGAGTTTGAATGCACCTGCATTGAGGACTGTATTTAAAGAGACATCTCACATAAAGATTCCAGTGAGCAAAGTCATTGTTTATTGAAATAACAAAAAAACCCCAAAAAAAACAGAAATTTTAAGTCACATTTTAAAACGTTTTCACAGGATTTTAACAAAGGATGAAACTCACCAACTCATTTATATACAGCGATTCACCTGTTGACTCTTCAAATTCTAATAATTTTCAATGGCGAAGGGGGGGGGGGGGTAGAGACCAAGATAAAAAAGATCAAATAAAGCACGCAGCAAGTCTTTTACTTTACATATTTTTCCATAAACTTCTTGTGAAACTCTGAGCGCAGCGTATCGTTGACAAAGCGTTTCTCCTTCCTTGCCTCGTCCACTCCTTTGGCACAATTTTTAAACACAACATCATCATCCCACCTAGAAAGATGATACATGCGTTCACTGATGCAGATAAACAATTGTCTTATTTTGCATTAACAATGCTAGCTAGACTCCACATACAGAGATACCATATACTAGTGTTTCTGTCTAAGAGACGTACCTCCTTTTGACTCTAAATGTAGTTTGAGGTTGGTTCTGTTGTGGCTGTCCTGCCAAATTTATCAGTGGATTGCCACTCAAGATATTTTCCATTCGGATCCTCTCCTCTTCGGCCTTCTGCTCTCGATCCTAAAGCGGAAAACAAAACAAAGGCACTAAACACACAAGAGATAACATTTTGCTCCTTTCTAACAGAACACGTCACACATTAACAACTGTACAACGTGCAGAGAAACACAGGTGTCCAATCTCTACTTTGCGCTCTTGCTCCTCAGCTCGCTCCTTCTTGATCTTCTCCAGTTCAGCGAGAAGCGCTGCAGTGTCATCATCGTCACTGTCTTCCTCAGAGTCCTCATCTTCATCATCCTTAGAAGAATAAAGGACAAATGAGACGGCATGTCTAATGAGAATTTTACACAGGATTTTTTTTGTTTGCAATAGGGATGAGAAATATCGTACCGTTTATCGTTAAAGTGAACTTTTTATTGTCATAAGAATTTTGATTTGTCGTGAAAATGATAAACTGCAAACCCCAGAAACAATAATATTGTTAAGATTCTTGTTTCTAGTGTATCTTCCACTGTTGGTTCCACGAGAGCTGCAATACATATCTTTAAAAATATGATTAAATACAGTTATGGTGAGCTGTTTATTGACAGCATAGCATTACATACCCCAACTGGTGTCCTGAAGTAGCATATTCAATAGATGGTAAGTTGTTCTTAGTGAATCTATTTTATTTATATTATGCCCCTGTGGGGCTTTAACCACGGTGATGTGCAGTCACAGCAACTATTTCCAAAAATCAATGTCAGAGTTCAAAATACTCTTATCATTTCTTTTGCAATATATATTACAAAACATCATGATAAACTTTAATGTCCATATTACCCATCCCTTGTTTGTACTTACATCAGTCAAAGGGTCATCAGCATCAAGGTTCGCTGCTGGGATTTGATCCAGTCTGGGTCTCTTTGAAGATGATGAAGAGGAGGATGATGATGATGTGGTGTGTTCTGGAAAAATCAAATATTTCTAATGCATCTCAATGGTAAAAGCATTATAAAATATAGGGGCTGATTCAGAAATAAAGCCTAAGTAAAGTCTTTTTTAAACAGTAACCTCTGGGTCCTCTCTCTCTGGTCTTGTCACGTGCAGTGACACGCTCCCTCTCCTCCAGCTCCCTGCGGAAGTCACGGGCACGCACCTCCTCTGGTGCATCCTGGGTGGGTTGCCTGAGCACAAAATCGTATTTGTTAGACAAAAAGAGATTTTGGCTCTGGTGCATATCCACCTTCAGAGTGAGAAGACAGGAGATACAGAGAAATATTAGGCTGAAAACACTGATTGCATGCCGATATAATCATAACACCACACTGACTAGGTATTTTCCTATTAGTGAGTCTCCAGTTTTTATTTAACCACTATCATTAGATTTGCATTTATATACTAGTGCGATGTCCTCTGCTTCCTGTTCGCTACTGCGGGTTTTAGATTTCTGTTGATAACACAGAAACCCAGTACCAAACTTGACGTTTTGGTAGAAAAAAAAATATCACTAAGTCAACTAATCCATCCATCGTCTCTCGGTTATTTGAGATCGGGTCGCGGGGGGAACATGTCCTGGAGGGAAACCCAGATATCCCTTTCAGTAGCAAGTGCTCCTACTTAATCTGAGGGACGAAAAAGCAATTCCATGCCAGAAAATATATATATCCCCCCCCCAGCAGGTCTGTCCCAATGGGAAATGTCTGGAAACCACCTCCTTAGTGTTGCTCAGGTTGACTAATCCATACGAGAATTTGCTTTATGTTCTACTGACCTGTACTTGATCTTGGTATGACCTGGAAGATCTCGGCTGGAATACTGTTTGGAAAGAGCACTTAGATCCCCCTCTCCTTTACCCCTGCCTCCTCTCGCCGGCTCAAACGTTGGTCTTGCAGCTGTAGTCATCTTGGATGGCTCTGTGTTATTAAAACGTAAATCATTAATTGACAACTCATCTGTTGGGAAAACACGCTACCTAATTTGTTTAAAAGTATTTCAAATCCCTGTGACGATATTTAACGCAACAAAGCTAACGTAATGTGCTGATGCACAACCTAACCGCAATTAGATAAAGTCCACTGATTTATCAGTTTAAAAGACACGTTAGCATGTTAGCTAGAAATGCTAAAGAGATGCTTAAAGGCTAACCTGGTTCAACGCCGCTTGTCCCGTCAACTATTTATCGTAAATAAATATCCCACTTAAATGTGAGAAAGGACGTTATTTTAAATAGCAAGCTGTGTAACTTATAAGGTCTACATAAAATAAACATTTAAAAAGGTACAATTTTCCTCCCCAAAGCCTGAACACTTACCAAGATGCTAGCACACGACAAAAGACGGCTCCTCTACGCCGTGTGGCGTCATTTCCGGTGTTGTGCTTCTGCCAAAAACTGATCGGGTAAAATCGGGCGCGTCCCCGCGAAGGAGCGAGCAGCGACAGCTTGCCGCAGGAGTCCACCCCAGCGCAGTACGGCGCTGGTCCACCCAACCTGTCAGCTGAGTGTCTGGTTGTCAGAGTTTTTTCTCGGTGGTTTAGCTCTTGAAGTCAACAAAAGAAAGACAAATAAAACTGTTATTTGTATGGTCACTATTACAGCAAAAGTGCGTCTCGTTTATCCTTTCCTTCTTATAAAACTTGCGACGTTCTCACTGTGAAAGTGTCGGTTTCACGCCTTCATCGTTTGTCATAAATATCTGCAAATTTACAGAAATATTTAAACTATAGCAGTAAAAATAAACTTTTGATTATTTATCTGCACTAACTTTGCTTAGATTTAGAACCACTCTGTCACGCAACTGTACTGTGATGGATGTAACTCAAATGACAAAATTTAAAAGAGAAAGCTTTTTGACCTATATATTTTTAAGGCTATTATTCATTTATTTTGAAAAAATAAAACGGGTAGTGCCCAATGAAAACGTTGAAAAATTTCGAAATTATAAACTGTATTTCACTCAGAGGAACTACATTTTACAGATCTCACAAAAGGCATTAATTAAGTCCCAAATGGCCAAAAATCTGTTTTTCTCTGCTAAAAAATTATTATGGCCAATATGTCTTGACCAATGAAATGTAATTTCTGCCCTTAATAACTCTGTTTTACTGATGAGCTGAATTTCAAAGACCTCTCAGAATGCACTCTGTGCAAAATTGTCAAAATAGTCAGAAATCAAGGCTTTTTTGTCTGCCAAAAATTGATTATGGCCTTTTTTCTCTGACCATTGAAACTTAATTTCAGCCTAAAAGTGCTCTGCTTCAGTCTGAGAAATTATATGTTACTGATCTTACTGAACACTGTCCGCTCCACAATAAATAAAATACACAAAGTGAAAAAATATTGCAGTATTTGTTTGCCAAAAGTTGATCAAGGGTTGTTTTCTGACCCATAAAATGTAATTTCTGCCTAAAATAACTTTATTTCATTCAAAGGGATTATAATTTACTGATCCTGCTACAAACAATCATTCGCACACTGAAAAAGGTCCCCAAATGGACCAAATAGGACTATTTCACCTGCCAAAAATTGATCATGTATTATTTTCTTTAATCAAGAAACACTATTTCTGTCTATAATTGCTTCATTTCATTGAGAGGGATCATATTTAATAGATATTGCTGAGCACAGACCAGCCCACATTAAAAAGATCCCCAAAAGTACAATTTAGGGGTTTTCCACCTGCCAAAAACTGATTACAGCTTATTCTCAGACACATGAAATGCTACATATGCTTGAAATGACTCTGTCTCACCTTGAGGGGATATATTATACCGATTTGACTAAATTTATGAAGTAATTCAGTGCAAAACGTTTATCAAATGGGCAACAGTCTTGTTTTTTTCTGCCGAAAATTATTTATACCACAAAGTTTTAAAGAGAAGGACTAATCTGCCCTAAAATTTGTGTTTTTCTTTCCTGTGGATTTTAATTATCCACATCATAGTGTACTTTGTCCTTGGTATCATCTTAGAAACCCTTAAAATTGCAAAAACTGGTCAATTTAGTTATCACATTCTTAAAATTTACCTGTTTTTTTCAATGCATTTTTCCTTTGACATTTCACTCCATCTTTTCCCGTTGAACGTTATTACATTGTAAGACCTTTTCAAAATAAAAGCGAATAAAGTTTGAATATATTTCAAACAAAAATAATAATCCACATAATTACAGCTGTTGTTTAAACATTACATGAACTTTGTAAGTTAATTAAAAATACAAACCCAATAAAGTATCAATTTTTATTGTACCGCCCATTATACTTTTTTTTATATCATTCTAGTTTCATTAGGCAACGTAACAGTCCTTGCTAACTGTTCATTGGTCAGTACTCTTAATTGGCAATTTATCATTTATGTTGCCTCAAAGACTAGAAGAAATAGCTTTGTTGTATGGGTCTAGGATGGATGTGACACTATATAATGACATTTGGACTTATAAAAGTCAAGGTACTTTCCCCCCTGGCTTTTCGCCTTCTCAGAAGTTGAATTTTCGCCGAAAAGCGCAGAGCTTCGAGCTCCAAGGTCAGTTAGTAGTCTAGGTTGTTATTGCGCACATTACCTGATTGAATTAAATGCTTTTCATTCGTCTTATCTTTGACAGAGTTTCTTGTGGAATGTATAAATATTATGTTTATATCCGACCAAAAATTTAATTAAGTAAATCTAGGCTAATTTTAATTATTCTTTCTCAAATTAATTTTATGATAGACCAATTGCCCTGTTAATCGGAAAGAAATTTCAATAAATGTTTTATTTTATGTTTTTTCACAATATCTTTGTACCCTATTTATGAAGGTCTTCAGACAACTTTTGTTGGTCTGGATTAGTTAATTAGGGAAATGTTCACAGTCCTAATTGCATGTGAGTGCATAAGCACCACTGATCTGATCAGCCGCTCCCAGGATCTTCCATGATGTGAACCAGCAGGAGGATTAAATGTCCATTTTATTCCCTTCTGCAGAAGGACACTGCTGATTTGTGACCAATTCCATTCTTGTATAGACGTCCTTAACTCACGCTCTGCTCCAATAAAGTTTGTCCCATTATCTGACCGAAACTTAGTTAGGATTATGATTATTGATTAATTAATATTCATCCAGAATTATAATTAAAAAATCATAATTTGAGAAAATCAATTTCTTAACCAAAAATCCTCATTTATGAATCGAAACCAGAGAGGTCTTCTGGTGTTGCAATTGTGGCTCAATGCGTAATAATTAACTAATACTAGATGTCACTGTTTAATCAACCGTTTCTGCCGAAACATGGGGAACTTTAACCTTATTTTGACTGACAAATCACTCTTGCACAAAATAAACACAAACGACTTCTCTTTATCTACGTGAATATTTATTAAATCAACAGCCTGATCCACCTCGCTATTCCGATTCAATAATCTTCACCTAATCAAACATGCACAGTTCTACACAGAAGGGTAAAAACATATCTAACTAAACAAATAAAACAAAATAGCAGTGGGTGTGTATGGAATCAACCAGCAGTTATGGCAAAAGTAATAATCTGACAAAGGAATATGGTGATGAACGGAGTTTTGGGAGCGTAGCCCCTCCAACATGTAGCTTAGTTACGGTGAGTCATAAAACTTCCCCCACCACTGGGGATGTTCGAGAACACAAAGGGTTATAAAACTTTTGGCGGCAACTCATAAAACCTGAAGTTGGAGACAAAGAAAATGGTGAATTTCACCATGAGGTAATTATAGCAGTCAGTCTTACGGCGCACTAACGCTCAGGTGTTCGCAGGGTAAAAACACAACTTGAGGAGTGCGCGGTTTCAGAGTCCAACAGCAAGTTTCAAAACAATGGCATGCACATACAATTTAGAATCCATCAGACCATAAGTGGCGAATCTAATCGCACTAAAATCCTATCTCTACCCTGCCCAGACTACTTTACTAGAAATAAAATAATAAACAGAACGGAGTTACTTGGTGGAGTCTTCCTTCTGGGGCAGCGAGTGAGGAAAAGGGGGAGGGAGTTACTGCGCATCCGCAGTTAAACTCCAAGAAGAGCGGTCAATCTCCGTCCTCTGGCCTCCTTTGGCAAAAGGGGAAAATATGATCTGACCGTCAGCAGTCGACTAGAATAAAACAAGGTGGCAATCAGTCTCCTTGAAACCTCTGTGAGGTTTTTTTTTTCTGTTATGTGTTAAACTCACGTCTTCAATCATCAAAGTGAAATTCTATACTATACTGGGATACAAAATGGCCGATGACGTCGGAAGGCCTGGTGTTGTCCACCAATGTTCAAATGGTCCAATATTCAGCAAACAAGTGGTCCAACATCTTGGACTTGACCACGCCTTGCTATGAAACGTCTGAGAGCGTTAATGAAGGAGTTTGTGTCCAGTGAAGCTGCTACTTCAATATGTATAGCTCTTATTGCCAGGCAGGTAAAAATAACACCATACCTCTTCACAATACTTCTGCTTCTCACCTCAAAGGGTCCAAAATAATCTACCCTAACACAGGTAAAGGGTGGTTAATCCGGAGTTATTCGATCAGAAGGTAAGTCAGACATTTGCTGGAAAGGTGGCTTAGCATTTATTCTTTGACAAATAATGCACTTTGACAAAATCCTTCTGATTGCTGAACTAGCACCGGTAATCCAGTATTTCTCTCGCAACTTGGACAGCATGTGATTACACCTACCATGTCCTATTTGTTGGTGGATGTCACTTAGAAGAAGATCTGAAAAGTGGAGATCTGGGGCTAATATTATGGGATGTTTAGATTCCACAGGCATGGATGATTTCCTCAGCCGACCACCAACTCTCATTATACCATTCATGACCACTGGACCGAGTTTATGATTTACATCTTTGCCTTAAGATCTCCTCATCAAATGTCATTTGTTGGCAGAACTTTATTATTTATAAGGATCATAGATGGAACTTACGATGGACAGAATTCCTCTTCTGGTCAATGGTCTGTCATTGATTATGATCTCAAATTTGAATGCATCTGACTGAATACACAATTCAACTCCAAGCACTCTCTCCACAGGCAAAGGATCTTTGTTCATGTCCAACCTCTAACATCCTTGGCTCGATGACATTCAGGAATTTCAGCCAAAACAGAACGTCTGTTCCTTATCCACTTTCTGAACTGGAAGCCACCTTTAGCACAAATAGAGACAAGTTCATGATAAATTGACACTGCTTGCTCTTCTGAGGCCACAGCCACCAAGCAGCCATCCACGTAGAAAGAGTGGAGCAAGTTATCCACAGCTTCTTCACTGAACCCATCCATATTGTCTTCTGCACATTTCCTTAAAACAAAATTGGCACAACTTGGGGATGGTGTTGCTCCAAAAAGGTGAACAGTCATTCTGAACTCTGCCAGACCTTCAGTTAGATCCCCTTCTGGCCACCATATGAACCTCAATAAATCTGCATCTTCTGCTGGAACTTTGACTTAATGTTTCATCAAGTCAATGTTTCATCGACTCGATATTAGCCATAATCACCACTGGTTCCTTTCTGAAACGAGTCACCACCCCAATCAATGAATTGGTCAAATCTGGGCCTTGTAGTAAATGTGCATTGAGTGATGTGCCTTGGAAACTGGCTCCACAATCAAAGACAACTCTTATCTTGTGTTTCATGGGATGATAGATCCCATGATGTGGAATATACCAGACTCTTCCATCGCTCCTTTGCAGTTCATTGTTAGGTAACCTTTCAGCAAAGCCTTTGATAATAAGGTCATCCATCAGGGCAACGTAGTCTGTGTAAAAGGATGAATCCTTTTGAAGTTTCTTCTTCAGGTGTAAAGCCCGTTGCTCCATAAACTTCTTGTTGTTTGGCATAATAAAATCCTTCTCCCTCAAAAAGTAAGCTGATCTGATAATGACCATCGCTTTACAGAGCTTGCAACTGATTCCATAAATTTATGATCTTCTCTGGATAATCCTTGATGCTCCTCTGTGTTACATTTAAGAAAATCTGTCTTGAACTGTTGCTGCCAGAGCTCCTCCAAATTCACTACTGACAGTCTGTTAACTGTTAACTCTGGCAGCTCCTCATACGCTGCGCATGTTCTTTCTCCTGTAAGTGGTCCATTAACAGTCCAACCAAGCAGTGTTCTGATTGCATAAGGACTGTCACCAACACTACGTATGACTTCCAGAGGTTCTAAAGCTTTAGGAACATTTATTCCGATCAACAAGTCGATGTCAGCCTTTATCTCAGGAAGAGAAACGTTTCAGGTGAGGTCAGCCTTGTATATCCTGTTGTGTAGGAATATTTCCTCTATGTACAGGCATGCACTCCTGGGTATATGTTTTAGGCAACTCACAAATGTTCTCCTCTCTCAGCCCGGCCACTTCCAAACCCGTAACAAGATGGCTACTCACAATCTTTTCTTGTCCCATCGTCCTTAAAAAGTATGTGAGTTTTTCTTCCAGTGAGTCCCAGCTTGTGCATCAAGTTCTCTGTACAGAAGACTGCTGTACTACCCTAATCCAAAAATGCACAAGTTGAAACAATCCTGTTTCCTTTTTTTGCTTTAACTTTCACTGGAACAATGGGAAGTTTACAATCCTTATGACCAGCCCCTGTTAAGCCACTTGAGACCAGTGTGTTGTCTACTACAACCTTCGGCTTCTCATTCATCAAATCGGAGGCGTTTTTGTTTTCTTTTGGCAGAATGTGTAATACAGGTCCTTCTCAAAATATTAGCATATTGTGATAAAGTTCATTATTTTCCATAATGTCATGATGAAAATTTAACATTCATATATTTTAGATTCATTGCACACTAACTGAAATATTTCA